>CABFOQ010021826.1:3515-20692 GCA_900660455.1 Gephyroberyx darwinii | reverse complement strand
GTGCTCAAATCAATCAGCAGTATTTGCACTGTTTATGAGAAGGCTAATTTGGAGGATTATAACAAAATGTGGCATGTGACATTTTTAGGTCAAGAGGACAACTTGCAGATGCTGTATACACTGTGCCGGACTGCATTGTAATGCAGTGCCATAAATGCATTGTAGCTGTTGTTTTTTCATTGCAAAAAATACTTTTTTAAATGTGATATATTATTTGTGCTGAATGTAGTCTGTCAAGGCTGTATGATCCCTTCATTTTGGCAAAAAGAAACTGGCTCAAGTAGAGGGTCAGGCTCAAGCTTCTATTCCTACATCTGCAAACTAGGAGGAAGGAACAATCCATACCCATAAATTCAATCCCAAGATGTTCTGCCAGTGCAGAAAGGTGACAAAAAGAAAGAAGAGTATTTTTTCAGATGAGGTGTTACTCAGAGCTACAGTATTTCTCACATAAGGTTAAGTCAGTGTTTTATAAGGAAAGCGATCAAATGTCACTAGTGATGATGGATTAAGGCTAACCAGCTACGAAAACTCACAATACACAAAAATAAACATATAGAATCTTTCTTTCTGCAAGTACTGCAAATACTGCAAGTGTCATTTCTTATATATTAATTACTATCACTGCCATTACTGAAATACCTAAAACCTTAGGTTTTAGGTATTTCAGTAATTTCAGTAAAAGCTTTGAATGCATGATGAAACAAAGTGCATTTCAGTGTATCCATCTGTAAAGCACTACAACTGCAGTGATCTGGCTTGTATGCAGTGGCATGTGCATGCAAACATCGCTGTGCTTGCATTTGTAGACTGTCATGCCAAACTAGTCACTCAGTGGGCAACACTACAAAACATCTAGGCCTCTCAGGTTGCATGCATGCTGTGAGGATCATGCACCATTCTCAACACACATTACACTAGTCGGCTCTACAAAGTCAATATTTCTGTCATACCAAATTCTCATTTGTCATTACTTGGTTCAATAGCCATGCCTGTTAAATATGTTCAGAAGAAATAAACAAAGAAAATAAATATATGCATATCATTCTTGACTGTGACACAACAGTTTGGTATACATGTGCATAGGTACACACCTCCAATGGAAGTCTGATTTAAAGTATTTAAAAATGTATTTCAATATTTGACATTATTTCAAATGAAATGCTGTATATACCAACTGTGATGCACTTTCTATGTTGCTATATATTATGACTGTTAACATTTGTAGTTTTTGTAGTATTTAATGTATTTGTCAAATTTAAGCAACATTCTAATATACTCTTTCAATAAAAAACAACAAACCCTATTCAGAGGAAAGATCTTTTTCTGTCATATTTCATTCATTGATTTTAGATAATTAAATGAGTCCTTTTGTCTCCTTGACAAATCCATCGAAACTTACCTACTAACCTTAAATTTGATTAATTTCTGTCTCTTCTTTATGAAGCAGGAAATAAAAATATCTACAAATGTCAGCTAGCAGCACAATCAGCTTAAATAATAATCTATTTTCTAGGTTAAATTCTGATTCATCAAGTCATTGATGAAAATTACATTTCCTTCTTCAGTGTTTTCATGCTTGAAAGTTTGTGAACCCTATAGGGGGTGGTTATTATGTCATATATTATAGAGGAATAATCCTCATCTAAACCTCAACCTAACCTAACTTAAACTCACAGATAAATATATACTTTCATTGTTTAACAAAACTGTTTTATGTGTCTACTCTAATATCTATGTGTGCAAAAATGCAAAAAAACTGCTTCAGCCAATAATTTATGGCACCTCCTTTATAATCTCTATCTCAGTCTCTCTATCACTATCTATTACCCATGATCCATAATGACCTAATAGTAAATGGTAGCTTATCTGGACTGCTGATGCTGCCATCTTTGCCCTCAATGACCTGAGCTCCCATCGCACCACTAGGTTGGGATGGGTGGGGACTGGAGTATGGGCAACAGGGGACCAATACTATTACTGACTCCCACCCAGTGTTATGAAGTACATATCCTGATGATCAAGTTATCCACAGCATCCCTCCTTCCCCCCACTGCAGCAGCAGTGTCTCCTCTTGCATTTCTGGCAACACGCCACCCCTGTAACTCTAGTAGTTCATATACAGGGTGTTTTTTCTTTAACCCAGATGGACCACAGCAATCAGAGCAACACAAAGTGACAGCATTTCTTTGATTGGTTTCTCATTCTCTGACATTTTAAGGAAACAGATTATTTTCTGTCTTGTGTTTTTTGTGATTTCAGTGCTGCAATTATGTCTCAATGAATTTCTGTTGCTTCTGCTTCCCTCAGTGAACAGTCAACAGCTGTTGAGGTAACTGCAGTGGAATGTGAGGGGTAAGTCACAGAAATATAGTGATCTGAGAGTCTGACATTCATATCCATCTCAGTCTTTCCATCACATGAAAGAGCTCAACTTAATTAGGGTCTGTTCTGGGTTTTACGGTGAGTTGTTGTTGTTTTTTTTTTACAGACAGATGTATAAACTAAAGTAAAAGTAGTAAACTCATTACAACTACTACTTTAGTTGATTTTTTAGGATAACACTAATTCTTGAAGTCTGTAGTTTAATACTTTCCAGGATTTACCCTTTTTCCTTAAGTTTTATTTTTTAGAAACCCAAACCCCCACCCAAGTCTCCTAAAAAAGAATTAGGGGGGGCACAGAGAGCCAGGAGTGTTGGGCTGATCAAGAAGGTTCACCTGGACTAATTAAACTGATTAAATTAAATTAAACTGAACTGAGACTCATTTTGCTACAAAATCACACTGTGCAAAAGTCTTAAGCACCCTACATTTGTTTAATATGAATTTTGTCTTAGATGTTTATTTGTTTTCTGCGTTAGTGCATTACTGCTCTTTATAATAATTTTTTAAAATATTTACAAACATTTCATTTCATTATTTTTGAAAGCATCTCCGCTTTTGCATAGTGCTGTATATATTATGTATATGTATGCGTATGTGTTTTTGTTTGGCTCAGCTGACGGGTGGATGAATCAGTGCACTGGCTGGCTCCAAGTTACCATGACAGCGATGTCCCTGACAAGGCTATTTATTTACATTACCATGTACTTATCTCTGAAAAGATAATAATTACAGTAATTATAGCACCAGTCGCATACAAGGATAATTACATAAAGTTGGTTTATTATTAGTACCGAAGTTAAATGCTGACTAGAACCAGGCCTGCTCTCCCACTGGTCTCAGTAGTTAGAATGATCTCCGGTTGAAATGATATATCTTGGGTGAATAATCTATTTTGGTCCTCGCTGTCAGAATGAGGTGATTCACAGAACTTGTTTATGCAGAAACATTTCTTCAATCTACGTGAGAGAGCAGGAATCTATGTCCAGTGGCCTCTCATATAGTTTTAGTATTGCTGATTCATCGCATGCGCATACTGATCTGTTGATTTGTAACATACAAAGTAATATACTACACAATAAACAGAGCCCTATTTTAGAAGTCATTGTTGTCGGACAGAACAGTAAGTTGATCACTAATATAAAACAAATTTACAGTTGTTCCCTTGCTTCCCTATTAATCACATTATAGCAGAGACCTGGCCTACCATTAGCTAGTGTCAACTGGTTTGGTTGTGTGTGAAAAATTTAATACATTATTCAGGTGTGGCATAAGGTTGTCTGTGACAGACCTTTTGTTTAAAAACAAATGAGAATTCATGACAGACATGCAAAAATCTTAATTTGTTTTTCATATAACTTTGTAGTTTTGGTGAGTTACTTTCACAATTTAACTGAGGCTACAGTACTTCTACTTAAAATTATTTCAGCACTCTTTCGATCTCTACCTACAGGGCAGAGAAAAATACAGTAGTAAGGTAAGTATCAGTATGGACTGCTTCTGGAGTGGTCATGCGTAGCTTTTGTGTTCTCCTTATTATCTACATAAGGTGAGGATTGGGATATTTTTCTAGTCGAGTCATGGAAACGTGCATATTTCTTATTTCTTTTCACATTACAGTGTAAACCCTACTTTTCCAAGTATTTACAATGCCGCAAACTGATTTAACAAACAAGTAAATAAAACAAAAGAACATGCGAGGAGAAGGTATGGGGGTACATAAAACATTAAATACTATAATGCCATCTTGCTAGAATCTGGGGAGAAAATCAAGCAAGTAGCGCTGACTGAACATGCTCCGATCCAAGCACAGACAGGAGAGGAAATAGACGTACTGTAAAAGCTGGCCATTACGTAGTTTTGGCAGCGATCACCAGTAAATTCATTTGGGCACCTGAGAGGAACACAAAAAAAGTCACAGAGAGAGAGGACAAGAGAGAGAGAAAAGAAGAGAAGAACAGTGAGTTTATACCAGAGTTGTCAAAGACCCACGACATCCATCACTGGTGTTGTCAGGAAGGGCTAGCTAGACCAGTATGCATTGCCAGTCTGTCAGCTCTGAGAAGACACACAATCCGAGTTCCTATCATCATTCCACCAGACCCTGACGCACAAATACATTGAATTACGATCGCCAATTAGGGGAGACTAAATGGATAACAAATAGATTTGACCGACAGGAACAATTTCTCTGCTTATCAATATAATTTTATTGCTTGATAAGAGAGCGAGATCACCAGCCAGAAGAGAAGCCCATGTGTGACTCTGTTCTCTGAACCAGCTGTCCATAATGAATCGTCAGGACAGATGGATTGGTCTGCCAGCTCTGGGAGAAACCATGACTGGAACTTTGGACAGGGGTGAAACACCAGCAATGACACGTGGGAATGGCTTCAGTTGTGTTCACATACGTTTTGGGTTCATGACTCTCTTAGGCACAGTTTCTTGACATCGATTCCCAGTGTATCCCACCAAGCACCTGGGGGAGGGGTAGAAAGGTAGTAAGATGCACAGCACTGAGACATGTAACACACAACACATAAATTCGCATGAATAGAATTACCAGTAATTCTCTAACCAGGTACAGTCAGATGCATGATGCATGTTCTCGCTTTGTGTGTCTGTGAATTGCACTCTTAAATTACCCATAGATATGACTTCATCTAATGGTAGCAGAGGCTGTTTGTACTGTAGAGGGCTTTTAAAAAGAGGATTTGTAGCCTGGTTTTTGTGACCCGAGAATTTTCTGCAGAGAGAGCAGGAGTCCACGTAAAACCCTGCTTAAGTAGAGATAATGGTGGGAGATGCAGTGACTCTGAAGCCCAGTCCAGCTGTGCAGCTCACAGGGTCTCAGAGGCCGATGGGACAGGCCCTTGTTTGCAGGAGAGGAATGTATAAAAGATTGAGAAGGGAACTATTGCTCAATGATACTTTAATACATTACACAGCACAATTATTTAAAAAAAGCAAGGTCAAAAAAGGTTTTATTCTTTTAATGTTTTTTAAGTAAGCCCATAGAGTAAAGATCCAATCCTAATGGATATATAACTAGCTTTAAATGAAACTGGCAGGGATCAGTATCAAGCCTATAAAACCATTCCATTTGTGGCTGTGGTGAGAAACACTATTAAAACCTCAGTGAATTGGCATATTTTGGATATATATGGCCATTATGAGTGGAGGGACACAGGTTTATTCTCTGTCCAACGTCATGCGTCATGCATTGCGTATTAAAGGAAAACAAAAGCCTCAGAGACAGTGGAATTTTTGTGCTTAGTCACTGATGTATTTAGAGCAAAACTCAATCTTTAGCAGGGCAGTAAGAGTCTTGCTTATGTATTAAATGGCTCTCAGCCAAAATGTGTCCTTGGCAATGTCAAGCCTTGTGTCAGGCGCTCAGAGGGAGGAGCTTTGTTGAGCTACAGTGATCTTTCCCTTACAACACATTGCAAGGTAAGTGATAAAATCATGAGGTGACTTGTGGCTGAATGACAATGCAGAATCACGATAGAGAGCCTCACCAAGCCTAATCTTAATATGCCCACTAACAGCTGTCAGAATAAAGATAGTCATAGCTTGCATTTACTTATTTAATCAGAATGCAAACCAAGGTAAGAGCTGAGGACATTAAATATGTTACATATTTAATAATAACTTTTCTATAGCACTTATCAAAACAGAGTTACGAAGTGCTTCACAGGAGTGAAAAGAAATAGCAGAGAAACAGGAATAAAGACATAGCATAGATGTTTAGGGGCCCTGATGGCAAAAGCTTGATCGTCCTTTAATTTAGCTTGAGGAGTGACCAGGAACACCCTGCCAGATCTCAGGCTGTGACTAGGCTCATAAGGGGTTAAAAGCTCAGTAATGTAGCTGGGTTCCAGGCCTGCAAGTGCTTTAAAAAATCTTAAAATTAATCCTAAAATGAATAGGCAGTCGGTGAAGGGCAGCTAAAACAAGAATAATATGCTCTCTCTTGTTCGTCCTTGTGAGGAGTCTGGCTGCAGCATTCTGGACAAATTGCAGTCTAGAGAGATTTTGCTGGCAGGTGTACAGTGAATTACAATAGTCAAGGCGAGATGCGATAAAGAAATGGTCTTTCATATTTAACTATTTTCTGTCCATTTATGTCCCCCACTCCCCTATATTATGGTACACTGTAGTGTTACTATAGTTACTGCTGGCTTTAGCTTAGATCATATAATTCAAGGAATACTTCAGTCAACTTCCTTGACACTTCCCCCCCTCAAAGATAATTTCTGTAACATTACCTAAAGATGCGATGCCATCCCTGCCACCCCCCAGTCCTTAACATAACTCCCTTTTCAGTTATCACAGTCTTTGGCCCATGTAATTTCTCAAATGGCTCACAGGTTTAACTAACTTAAACCTGATCTTGTGACAGTCAAGCAGAGATCTGGTTTGTCTGTGATGGGAAGTCCACATCCAGAGTCTACGTCAGGATCGGGCTCACTGTTCTGTGTTGGTGTCACATTGGTCTCTTGTCAAATGGCACGCACTTCCACTGCTTCTCCCGGTCAAGGTTCATCAAGACCTTGCTGCTCGGCTCCAGGACAGCCTGTTGCTCTTTCTCAGCTGCATCACGCTGTCAGATGAGCCTCTGGTCTGACCATTTGGATGTGAGGTTTCTGTACAGTATTGCCCATGTCGTGCATAGTTTCCTTCCCATCAAAAGCTTGGCTGGGCTCACTTCTGTCAAAGTGGTCGAGGTTGACCGATAGCTTAAAAGAGCCAGCGGTGGATTCTTCTGTTCCAGAATACTTTTGATTCTCTGGATGGCTCGCTCCACTTGTCCATTCCCACATGGGTGGTGTGGGCCGGACGTAATATGGTCAAACTCAAACTCCTGCCTGAATGTTCTGAAAGTGTCACCGGCAACTTGAGGCCTCTTATTTGAACAGCCTGTCCAAAATCCAAAAGCAAAGGCTGCCTTCAACGTTGCCATACTACCTACTGAATGGCATTATACATGTTAACCACATGTACAGGCTGCTCTTACTGTGTAATGGGATCTGACAAAATTCATTCATGCATCAAGGGAGGTAAAGACTCTGGCACCTGACAGCTTGGCTAGTACTTCAACAGTGGTGGGGAGCATGTATGTCTCTCTTTTCACATTGTTGTTCACTTTCTTCATATCCACACTTCATATGGCTCTGCTCCTTAATGTCGACTGGTTCTGTTTTTAACATGGGGTGTGCTCTAAAAGTCATACTGACTTCCTCCACTCTTTACCAGGCCCAGTACTATGGCAGCCTCTCTATACAGGAGATTGGTCACTGTTGGAACTCATACCACATACACCTTGACTTCATGGTGTTCTACCTTGTGGCTCAGCATTGTGATCAACCGTTCTATACACCTTAGGCAGCCTCCAGGATTAATATCGGGTATTAGTATCTACTTTCTATCTTAGTCATGAGGGAATTATTTACCTCCAGCAATTAATAGGAGGCACATTGCAAACCCCACAGAGCGAAGCTCAGCCCTGACAGTGACACAGATGCCGTGTATTGGGCAGATTTTTATAAAGTGTTGGCGATGCTGAAAATATCATGCTGCTATCAGAAAAGTCTACCTTGCATTCAAAAGGCTGCTCCCCCAGTCTTCCTCTTGTTGGCCACATTAACATAGTTTATGGAGGTTAACCACTTACTTTGGACATTACCCAGTTGAAAATGTAGAATTGCAATAAAGAGGCGACCTGTTTGCAATGCATTTTTTATTGGATTTTCACCTGCTGCCAGGTCCTTTTGTCATCACTGCCAAATTAGCCACACTCTTTAGTGAATAAAAGTCTTCTTTTGCATTTATCTGCAATTCTCTGCCAGGCTTCCTCCCTCAAGCTCACCGCTCATCAAGATTTCCATTTCTGTTTCATAAGCCTCAATGAAGCTCTGTGGAGCTGAAAAAAAAGTAACCCTCTCTTGCTTTTCTTGTTTTTGTACATTTCAATACGTCATGTGATCCTTCAAATGGTAGTCTCGCCTCGCTTTGTGTCCATATAAGGAGTGTGATCCTGTTTTTGGCGTGAGATTAATCTCCCCTTTATAGCAGAGCAGGCGTGCACAGCTATATGACATGACTTGATGCTGGATTGACTAATCAAATCATAAACCACCTTCGTGACACCAAGTAAACCAGAGCTTGAGAGTGAGATAATTGGATCCGGCACACATAAAATTATTATTATTATTATTATTATTATTATTATTATCATCAGTATTTCCCATAGCATATATCTGGGTGCTCACTTGAACTTCTCCCTCCTCATCAGTGAACTTTAATTGCTGTATGGTACTGCAGGAACTACTGCAGCTTGTTGAAGCTGAAGTTCACTGGCGACTTAAAACATGGCATTCTTGAGTGTCTCTCTTTCAGAACTGCCTCTGACCCCATGTCAAATAAAGATCTTAATCATAGCTTTACGTATTTAATCAGAATGCAAACTGAGATAAGTGAAGACAATTATTTTAACAAGTAAATTATAAGTTGCTTTGGAATGAAAATTATTCTTCCAAAGGAATAACCATCACAAAAACAGGCACAATCACAGGTGGATTACTCAGCCCATTGGAAGCTGTTGAAGTTGATGTTGAAGACACATGGAGCATGTACAGTGGCATAGCAGTCAGCTTGTTTCACAGGGTACCCCCAGGGTTGTCCAAGTTAAATTTAAGACTTTTTAAGACCTTTTTAATACTACTTAGAATGAAATTTAATGCCAACTTCACGGCCATACTGGCAAATGTATGAAGGATATAATGGAAAATCAGTATGGATTTTAAGAAAATAATTATTTACCAAGTACTTGAATTTAATCAAACATTTCATTATAATACTCACATTCATATTTAGTACACAATAGCTTTGTGAGCGCCCTTCACATGATCAGCGACAAAAACACTAGCTGCTGGCATTCATTACCTATTAGGCAAGCTGGGAGAGCGCAGTTCAACTATATTCAACTTTGACCTTTGCGACGCTGACCTCTGCGACGCACAACCAATCACAGCATAGTTTGATATCATAGCCGCGAAATAAAAAAAATAATGGCGGAGAAACTTGTTTTATGTGTCGGAGCATCCTGAATCATACCACGATCTGACTAAAAAGTCCGTGGTATGATTTAAGCGTCATGGAATGATGTCGGTTTACAGATGGGACTACCAGGTTGGTTGACAACTTAGTACAGGACTTTATGCAGCCAGTCTATATTCACTTCTATGGCTGTGCTAGTATGATCATTGGCGATGTGGTTAGCTAAGTTACGGTCACTGGCTGATGTGGGTGACGCTGATCATGTGAAGGAGTCTTGCCCAACCTGGCGTTGACGCCGGCGCTTTACGCAGATCATGTGAAAGCCCCTTAAAACAACACTTGCCCATTCTGAGGCGACAAGCTAGCTTGTTAGTAGCACACTCCACGGTCAAGAGCGTCAATACACTGAAGTAAACTGTACTGTCGTAACGTCGAAGTCCACACCAAACAGAATTGTAACGTTACACACACAAAACATTTTATACATTTGACAGTTATTTATGAAGTTATGGTATTTATTTAATCCAAGACCTTTGTAAACGAAATTCAATACTTTGTAAACGAAATTTAAGGCCTATTAAATTCAATGCTCTTTTAATACTTTTAAGACCCCGCGGGTACCCTGTATCAGAGACCAACATTGAAGCCACAGACATCTGTCACTCGGCCCATGACACCCTGCATGATTTCTTGATGCAGGGTGTTTGATGTTGCCAGGTTCTGTTTCCCAGATATATATTAAAAAAAAAGACCTTTTTCTAAACTTTTTCCATCACAGGTACCTAGTTAAGACCTCTGTGCTTGCCTAAAAGGTTGAAAAGTGACATCATATTACACAATCTACCATTTTACAGCAAAATCACTACTCAGCATATAGTACAATATCAAAACAGTAACTACATTGTGAGAAATCCATTCAGTTGAACTTGGGTGCATTCCATGTACTACCTGCAGAGAAACTTGGTGCTCCCTGGCATGACTTCCAGGGTGAAGCACTCCCCTCCATTCACACAGTAGCTCTTCTGGCTGTTGCTGCAGTGTGTCACATGACTGGAGGTCTTTGCTGCAGGGGTGGTGCTGGTGGCAGCTGCGGAAGACACCGGGATGGCAGAGAGCAGCAGGAAAAGGACACAGACACATAGTTTAGCCCTGGGGTTGTTAAGGTGAACCTGAACTCTTAGCACAAAACTATTGTGCCCCCCCCATTTGCTCAGTGTGTAGACATCTAACCATGATTCATTACCAACTCTCTGGCCTATTGGTGAATAAAACGAGAATTCAATAAATAAAAGTATTTGCTAATTTATTCCAATTTTACAGGAGGCGATAAATCTGCCAGGCACACTATCTCTACTTTTGCAGAGATTATCAACATTTCAACATGTGAACACATCTTGAAAAGATATGGGTAAAGTCCCTTTAGCAAAACCATCACGTTGGTAGTTAAAATTAGTAAATATTGCTGGTGTTTGCAAGCCCATTAATGCAAATGACACTCTAGCAGAGATACAAGGATATTAGACCCCACTAGTATGAACTTGCAACAAAGCTGAGAAATGCATCAACATTTATGTGCATGTAAAAAAGCACATTCCATTTTCAAAACATACCAAGGCAAATGAAATAATCTTTTTAAACAACATAATAAATAAAAATGGATGTTAAGAATAATGAGTCTGCAAGCCATGGATGTCCCGAGCTCACCTGTGAGATTTCTGAAAACTATTACAGTATAACTATAACTACTAAACTACTACTATGTGGAAGCACACTTCCCCTGTCTGACTCATCTGAGTGTCTCAGCCCAGTATCCATAACTCTTGCTGTAAACACTTTCACTGTGGCTCTAATGCCCCACTACCTAGCCCCCTTACATCTGCAGTGTGGGGAAAGCTCATAACCATTTTAAATAAGCATAAATAACCTCCTGCCTCATCTGCACATCACGTTTGGCAACAGAGGTCCTATGCATCATAAATGCACTACAGCTTTATGGTGAGGACTAAATCTGGAGTCTAACATGCACGCAACACTACATGTAAGTGTTGTCTTAATGGCATTTTTTTTTTTTTTGGTTTTCTTTGGCTCTGGCCACTTCCTCCACAACAAAATGAGCCCTACTGCCCTCTATTCCCTGATGTTGGTTGGCCTCACTTTTTCCAATTTGCAAAAGTAGGAGGATTGTGCGCATGATACTGATGCTGATATGTTGAAATCTACTATAGTGTTGTCCCTGCATCTCTTTCCTGACAGAAAATTGAGTTAACTCACAGATCATTATTAAAATGACAATGATTTCATAGGTCATGGACCCCATGAGGTAACCTTTTGTACCAAGAGAAATTAGCTTTCAACCAAATGGCTTTCTCTGTGGGCCATACTGCTGTTTAGATAATTGACAGATTGTCTATTTTTCCCCTAATCTAATTATTGCTTTTACAACTGTTACATTTATATCAAAGAACAATTACAGCAGGGAAAGCATCAATGCTATGGCTGCAAGAAAAAGTTTGTGAACCCTTTTGAATTTCCTGCATTCCTGCATAAATGGCTCCTAAATTGGTCTTACATTGGTCTTATCCACATAACAACAGATAAACACAATGTGATTTAACAAATAACACACAAAAACATACATTTACTTGTTTTTATTGAACATATTCTTCAAATATTAACAGCTTATGCTGGAAAAAGTATGTGAACTTCTAGGATAATGACTGGAAAGGGGGTAATTGTCAGGTCATCCAATCAATGAGATGACATTCAGGTGTGGGTTAGAGGTGTCCTGTCATATAAAACCCCCACAAAGTTTGGTTACCAACAGAGCCTGCTCTTCAAAAAAGTGGACTATGCCCCAGTCAAAAGAAATTTCAGAGGAAGAGTTGTTGAGGCTCATAAGGCTGGATATCCATCAGTTTATAGTCAGACAGATTGTATGCAAATGAAGAAAATTCAGTGCCATTAACTCTCCCTAGGAGTGGGCGTATATTCAATAAAGACATGTAAAATTACACATTTTTGTGTGTTATTTGTTAAATTACAGTGAGCCTCATTTACAAAACTTTTCTTAAATTCTTCATAAATGTTTTGTATTTATGTGCTTACGAAAAAAACAATGTGGGATTCACAAAACATGCGGAAAACCTTGAATTGTGTGTATCAGATGATGAATGGGAGTCAGGAACTGATAAAAGTAAGGCACGGAAAGAAATTATTACTACTGTCAATGTTGTTTGAGCAGAAACACACACCGTTGCTGAGGTAAAAAATAAATGGTTTGACATTAAATTAGATTGCAAAAAAGGATTAGTATTAGAAATGTATTAGCCACATGAGGACAGGCACTGTGGCACTATCCGACATGGATCAGAGGATCAGTTGCATAATTGGAGAGATCTCGCTGTCGGGTGTCCAGTCAGCATTGGAGTTGGACACAGATCAAATCGAGGCTTCATCAGATGGTAAGACTATAAAAGTCCATGTGATAAAGTTTGAATCTTGTTTTGTTATAAATAAGAACAATTCTGCAAATATGCCATTGTAGCCTATTAGGTCTTTTTTTCTACAAATGTAGGCCACTGAGGTTTGGCACTACTGTAATTGATTTTTGCATAAAAAATAAAGCATTCTAAGTGCTTTCCCACATGTTTCCAAACACACATGCGTGTTTCCCAACACTCCTAGTTTTTGATCATACCAACAAACAAATTCAGATACAAACAAAAATGATGAATGGGACTTTGTAGAAACATTCAAGCGAACGCTTTACAATCATATCTGATCTTACACACATTTCGTAAATGTGGCCCATTGTGTTTATGTATTTTTACGACTTAGGTCTTTTTTGCGACCTTTTCTCGCAACTATGTGCCTCTCTTTTCATTCTTCATTGAAATGCATGCACTTTTTAAAATAAATAGGGAAGCATTTATCTTGAGAAGTAATATAGTAAGTAATAAAATGCTCAATAAAGCAAGATGTGTCGTGGTTATGATAAAAACAAATAAGTGTGTTTTTTGTATTTTTATGGATTGTCTTTCTACATAATTACAATACTGCCAACAATCATGGGCATTATCTCTATATTGCACTGTACATCAGCACTACAAGTAGCCACTACCTAAGATTACTGTCCCTGATAAAGGTAACTGCTAAGTGAACAAGGAGGGAAAATCAGATTGCCATTACTGATCTTTCTGATTTTGTTTGGGACCTTTCAAATGTCATCCTACTATCAATACAAAACCGATCACTGCCACTGATTCAACTGGCAAAAGTCAGCGTTATCTAGCGTAATCAATGCATTAGTAATCATTGGATGCATTAGAAATGACCATAAAAATAGGTAAATATCCAATGAAAATCAGTTGTGTGCTCATTTACCATGACTGGGGTTCACCCATGGATTAGAATAAATGGAATTCAAATATGGAATAACATGTACTGAAATATTGTGTTGGGGGTGCTATACTTAACACAGCTAAGGGGTTTCAGTTACAATGCTGCAGAGCTGGCCAGCCCATTTCTCCCTAATCGTGCCTGATGGAAAAGGCAGGAGATGATCGATTCAGTTCTATTTTATTTATTTATTTTTTCTGGTAGACAAGAAATCCAAAACCTGCGAGCAGAGAAATTGAGTATTGGTGGATAGCCAGCAGGCTGCCTCATCCCTCTACTGTACTGGGCTCTTTGGGCAATGCTGGGATCGTATTTGCAGACCCAGCAGTCTACTGCAGTGGATGATGTTTCTGGAAGGGCAGCTTTCGCTAGCTGTAGTCAAGGACAAACCATAACGCACTGCACCAGTAGACGTTTGTCTCATCATTACTCACTGCAGCAATGGCACCATAGGTTAGACCTTCGTCACTGAAACAACACTGGATTCCATTACAAAATGACACTTGAACAGCACACAGTAAAAACTCCTTTCCCATGATGTAAAACATATTCTCATGTCTTTTTAACTTTAAACTGTTAAAACTGCTGGCCTGGCGATGGAGATAGATGGGAAAATTTGCTGGCGGACCCAGAGTATACAAATACATACAGAAATACAAATACAGGACAGCTTGCCTCAACAACATGAAGTGAAATCACTGAACTTCTGAACTACAATTTTAGCGATGTTAGCGTTGCTTATCTAAATGTTTTTCAAGCCATTTGGTAATAGGGGAAATTGCAATAAGCCTAACTATAGCTGTTACCCCGTTGAAATTACGGTTACACTACCTTTTGTTGCCTGTATCAGTTTAATTTAGTTGTATACATAGATTTATGACTGTGGTTGTAGTGGGTATGTGAGACAAACTACAAATCGATCACTAGTATGTACTATGTACTTAAGTCTCCATGGTGCAACTAAATAAAAATGCAGCTTTAGAGTCAAACTAACTAGTTTCAACATAACATTTAGTGTGGACTTTACACCCAACTTACAATTGAATGCATGTTCAGCTGGTGGAACAGGCTGTTGGTCTCTAGCCACTAATCCCCATGCCTACGAAGGCCAATGCCCTAAATGATTACAGGTTGGTGGCACTGACATGTCAGATAATGAAAACATTTCTGGATGGCCCTGCAGCATCTCAGAGCTCTGCTGATGGCCTGGACTCCCTCCAGTTTGCATACCTGGCCCACATAGGCATCAAAGACCTGCTCTACAAGGCTGATTCCCCAGAAAGGAATCAGCCTTGTAGATCAGACAATAATGATTTTTAATTTCTCTAGAGTAATCAGAGTAATGCAGGTGAGCAATGTCATGATTTCCTAGATTATGGACATCTAATTTACAGCTCCACCTTAGATCAGACGTCCCACCCCCCCACTTGGGTGAGCTGATGCAGCTACAGAGCATGCTCAGCCTCCGCCTCAGCAACCCAAGGTGCAACATGGAGCACTTTAGTAGTAGTAGCAGTAAGTAAGTTTTATCATATAAATGCAGCGGTATGTAAGGATAACCACCACGCACCCCCCTGACCCTGAAAAACAAAACAAAACTGTGAGAGGGTGAAATTATGGTGTGCCCTAAATCCCCATTCTATCTTTTCCCCTTGTATAAGGGCGCACTCACACTAGGCCATCTGTACCGTGCCCGGGCATGGTTGACCCCCAAAGTCTGGTTCGTTTGTCTAGTGTGATCACTCCGAACCATGCCCGGGCACAGTTCACTTATCCGTGCCCGGGCCCGCTTGAAGAGGTGTGCTCCGGCTAGTGTGATCGCTAATCGTGCCGGAGCACGGATCCCGAACATGTCAATGATGCGACTGTCCCATAAAATCGATGATTTATTGATGAACGTGAATTGTAGTCGGGAGTAAAGCCGCAAATTCCTCCCTCAACGTCAGCTGCCTCCGTTCTTATACGTGCAGCACGATTAACTGAAAATCGCTGTGTTGCATAATCGATAAATCTATAAGCATGTGAGAGGTCCGTGTGTCACCGCACACAAAGCGACTCCAAATAAGCCACAAAGTAAAATTATGAACTCCACTGTGCTGTGCAAAAGCGCTTTCCTTCAACACAAGAAGTTGGATCGTGATGACGTAAACGTGTGTTGGCTTCAACCGTGCACGGTTCGGAGCGATCACACTAGTCAAACGAACCAGGCTTTGGGCGTCAACCGTGCCCGGGCACGGTTCAGATGGCCTAGTGTTAGTGCGTCCTTGGAAACTGCTACTTTTAAACTTGACTTTGTGTTTAAAATGCTTGATGTACCTGTATTCAAGACCTTTTAAGGCCTTTAAGGAGTATAGATAATGTGGTTTAAGGTAAAGAAACACTGGATTTAGCAACTCAGATCCTTTATTATTAACACACACACACACTGATGTTCCAGATCAATGCACAGGAAAAACACTGACCACCTTTACATCTAGCAATAATAAGAGTCTTGTATCTGGATTGTGTCTAGATAGGATTTAGCATTATTGTGGATTGCATCACATTTATACTTTGGGCAACATTCTCATAAGGCATCATAAGCACATTGGAAGCACATTTTGAGTGCATGATAATGAAACAGAAGTGCAATAATAAACACAATGTGATTTATGAACGCTTAATTAGGTACTTAAAGACGTTTAACCTGGATAATAACAAAATACTAACAAATTGTTAAGTAATCAATCATATTGAATACATTTCTTAACAGTTATGATACAATATAAAATAATTGATTTATTAACATGTCATTAATTCATGATTAAATATTAATTAATTAGTAAATGATGTATGAAATGAATCATCAGGTAGTTTTTACTTAACCAATCAATAATAAATAGTGATTAATTCACCATTTTTAAATGATCTTTCTCATTTCAATTCAATCTCCTTAATTGATATTAATATTAGATTAAAGGTATTGCCAAAGCATCTAAATATAATTAATTTAATTAACTAGTGCATAACAAGGCTGCGGGTTGTTGTGTATGCACTGTGACTCGGAAGTAACTGATGGACTAGAAAGAAGGAAGGGAAAGCGAGGATAAGATGGAGAGGAAAGAAGAGATGGATGGACGGGTGGGTGACTGAGGGATTAGGAGGACAAGGAGGTGAAAAGACGAGCAGAATAAATCAAGTTTCGGGAGGCCTGGAGGAGTGAAGGGCTGAGGGAGACGGGAGTGGAGGGATGGATGAGGAGAAACAGGAGGGAGAGATTGATGGAGTCTAGAGGGGAGGGGCGAAGGGAGGGGAGGAGAGCGTGTTGAGGAGGAGGCGGTGCCGGGGCCGCGC
>CABFOQ010021825.1:0-12721 GCA_900660455.1 Gephyroberyx darwinii | reverse complement strand
GAAAAAAGGATAGTTTAGACGATGTTCTCTAAACCAATGTTCTCTCCAAGCCATCTTTCACTGTTGCCACGGTAACACAATTAGACGCATTCCAGCTCAGGTCGTTTTGTCTGTGCCAACTTCCTTGTCATCGTCGACCCCAATATCATTGCCATAATATATACTTGCCACTCGTATTTACCATATCCTCTGTCATTGTTTATCTTTCTATCCTATTTGTTAGTTTTCCCTATCATTAGACTATCTGTGTTAGATTAATATACATGTATTCATTCTTGTTGGTATTTGTTTAGATAGTTAATAAAATTTGCATTTATAAAGAACTGACTTTTGTGTGTCATTGATGTATCCTGGACATGAAGGTAGAAAATCACTGAAATCTAGAACTCAAGGCTTTCTGATTATTAGACTGATATCATTATAAAGAGACTATTCCAGTGTAAACTGGTGGTGCCCCGCGAGTGTTAATTAATAAGATATTAACTACTAAGAATAACTTTAATAATTGGCAATTTTCCGGAATAGACCAAATAGTCTCATGGTTCATAACGACGCAACACGCTACATATTTTGGGGCCCCTGTGTGAGGCGAGTTCTCACACGCTACAGGCACTCGACTTACTCATTTTTTCAATATTTTCTTTTAAAATTAAAAAGCATGTGCGGCGTCTCTCCCGGCTGGTGCACCTCCGCCCCAGCAAGTCAGCCGCGGAGCACCAAAGCTGACAGTCTCCAGGGCAGGTGTTGGTGGAAATGCGCTAAGTCAGTAGTCTACACTGAATTCAATCAAGAATGAATTCAGCATGATGCAAGACACAAACATGTTGAGGTCACAGTGTGCAAGCCTGCATTTCTCTCTGTGCCCCCTCAGATTTTTTGGGTGCATGTGGCCCCTACCTGTTGTTAAACCTATACGGAAACCTAAATGTTTTGGTTTGAGAATAAAATTGCTTAGGCTAATGATGGGCTGACATTTATTAAAAGCATATGCAGAATGGGATTACATTTCGGTCCATACATACAGTACATAATTATATTATGGTCTGGCCCACTTACCAACTGCAAAAAAAATTGGCCCGAGGCTAAATGTAGTTGCCGACCCCTGCTCTAGGGGGACCAATTACAAACTGCCACATCCCTATTTATATGGATACCTGCCCCATCCATGTCTCTGTCATTTCAGGCTGCATCGCTGCTGCACCCCACCACCTCCCCACGTCACCAGTGCCATTCATGGGGTTCTCCTTTAGCCCAAGAACATTTTATTTCAACTGGAGCCACTGCCAATGTTCAAGGTAGCAGTCTGTGCTAATTCCTTCAGGATTTCATCTTGGGCATCAATCTGTTTGTTGATGGAGTTGACAGATGATCTCATGTCAGATGTTAAGGTGTCAATCTTTCCACAGAACAAGCCCTGGCTTAGGCTAGTGTCAGAGTCAGTAGCCCCCTCCAGCGGTGGTGTAGGTAACTCTTTGCTGCGGGCCTGTTTGAGATGCATCCCATGGAAATCCCAGAAATCCTGTGGAGGCCTCGGCTATATCTCCCACACTGCAAATAAAAGAGGGTCCAGCCATTTATCCCACTTTCGGCTATCTTTGTGTTCAAACTTACAAACCATGTTTTTCAGGGTTTTATTAAACTGCTCCACCAGCCCATTGGTCTGGGGATTGGTATACCCTGATCCAGATTGAGCAGATGCTCAGTAGTTTGTGTACTTCCTGGAGTGTTCCGGGATATCGGGTTGCATAATCCACTAGGACAACACAAAGCGATATCCCTGTGCACTGTGGTCTAATGGCCTGATGAGGTCCATACCAACTCTTTCGGACAGTACCTCCAAGAGGGTGCAAAGATGCTTTTGGGGTGTCCAGATGATTGACAAGTTGACATTCTGGACAGGCGGAGCATCACCTCTGCACATGTGCTCGAATGCCCAGCCAGTAGATTTAGGCCATTATCAGCTGGCTGACCCAATGGCTGGTCACATTGGATATGACATTTCACTTCATATCCAATGTGACCAGCCATTGGGCCAGAGGTTATATCGGCTCCAGATATCCACATTTCCCATGGAAGATTTGCACTGAGACATAAAGTTTTATCTAGCTCCAAATTACTCAGCCAGTGGCAAGGGCCCTTTTTAGTCACAGCGGATTGGAGATGTTGATTACTAAATTGTGAGCACTGACTGGGAGGAGCAACACAGGTCTAACCCCTCTTAAAAGTGTGCATTGGAGGTTCTAAAACTTGTTCCTCTTAGATGACCATCTCTCACCGTCCCAGAAGGCACAGCACTTTGGAGACGTGTTCTAATATTTGCTGTAATATTTTGCTCCTATAACATTTCATAAAATATACAAAACTATAAATATATATATTTTTTGTTTTATGTTTTTATACAAGCTGTGTCAACTACATCAAGCACAAAATTAGCTACAAATACAACCACCTTCTCAAAATTACATATACCTGTATGTAAATCATTTTTGGCCACCATATTTGCTTCTTAACAAAAATAGCTAGTAATTTACAGAGGCATGACATGAACAAATATATATCATGCTTAGGTGAAAAAATAGCAAAAATTCAGGGATTTTCATTTAGAAAAGAAATAATTCATCAAAAAAGAAATTCTCTGTACAGTAGCAGCTATTTAGTAATTCATCAGAATGAAACAGGAAAATGTGTTCTGACCTGAGAAAAGTATATAACTGATATGCAAATTCACAAATTCTTCATGACATATTAGATCATTTGAATATCTATATATAATCTTAATAAAAAATATAATACCAAAGATGACGTATAGCCAGCAGGCAAATTTAGCAAAAGATCTAATGATGTCAACACACGACTCCTAGCCACTAGTAAAGCTAACCTATATGTCAGCTAGTGTGTAAATCAGATGTGTTAACCACAAGACAGTGATAGCTGACCAGTGATAGCTGACCAGTGATAGCTGATAGCTGATAGCTGATCAAAATCCATCAGAGGTATCAGTGATGAAATGATCAGATCCCAGTGAAAACCAGCACAGAAAATAACCATGTCTATTGAATTCTGTTGAGAAGGTAGAGTCATACATTTAGAAACGCAATCAGCTGTTCTCAGGCACTGTTGCCTAAGAGCTGAAGACCTCCATATGGCTGCCAGAGGGTATATTACTTCACCTGGGAGCCCTCTATAAAATATGTCATCAGCCTTTCAGCTGCATCATAAGGTTTCGCTCTTACATAGATATAGTTAAACAAATAGTAAAACAGAGCAGTCCATTGTTTTTTACAGAGATGTCTGTAAAAACGTTCCTCTGGTCCATCATGTTGCAATGTACCGTATAGCTAGCAGCATTAAACCTGTGTAACAATACGCATCTGTTTTCCAGTCTTTACTGACTCTGTGTTTCTAAAACTGACTTGTGCATCTACCTCTTGATACTTGTGATCCTTTGAATGCTTCCTCATACTCTGGTCATTAGGATTGTTTCTAGTATCTGCTAGAGGAACTTGTTTGGAGTTGATAATTGTTGTACTAAGCTCACTGTCTATTTCTTTAAGCTTCTGCTTATCTGCGTCAGCTTTGTGCTCAGGATTGTTTGTAGTTTTATGATCAGGCTTTGTTTCGTCAGGCACCTGAAAACTGGTCTGGGATGAAAGGGACTTTTCTGAACTTGTCTGTCTGCTGAGCTCTTTATTTATAGATGCTATTGAACCAGACTTGGGCCTTGGTTGGTTTGTGGTATTGTCATGGTCATGGTCTTTGGTTGTGTGGGGCTCTAGCTGGTTTTCTGCAACTTTCTCTAAGTGTTTGTTTGTGTATATCTGCATATTTTTTTCTTCATAAGTTTTATCATTGCCAGAATTGCTTTTGTCTGGCTGTTGGCTGCTTGTCTCAGATATACAAGACTGTTTTGAGCTGTCCACCTCCTTCCTCTGACGCTCAGCTGTAACACCTTTGGTTTTAGTTTTGGCTGTAGCTTTCTTGCTTTCAGATTCTTCAGTGTCACGCTCTTGATTTTGCTCTGCCTCAGCCTCAGCCTCAGGAGACTCCATGGACTGATCAGATTCCTGTCCTGCTCCACGAATTCGTCGGACAACTGCTTTTATTGATTTTAAAAATGCAGCCTTCTCTTTTTCAGTGACAGCCCAAGCAGCAATCTTTGCTGCTTCTATATATGTTTCTTGTCCAACTGAGGCTTTGGCCCCTACAAAGCTCCCCATTCCAGATCCTACAATGCACATTATGAAAAAAAACCCACTGATAACTCCACCAGAAAGTGAACTGAGAGAGAAAGGCCCCGCTGAAGCATCAGATGAACCCCCTAATATTAGAGGCATAATCAGCAATGAAAGGTAGCCTATCATACTTGGACCCAGTCGTTCCAGGACAAAAGTAGCTATCTTCAAGGAAACTCCAAGTGCACCTCCTACTATTCCTCCTGAAACTGCCCCCACAGCCATCATCTTCAACATTTTTTTCAACTGCTCTATTCCTGCAGGTGACAAATCCAATACTGCCAAGGCTGGAGGGAGGGGTATAGAAAAGGGTAATCTGACTTGACGTTTCACCTGCATTACTCCAGCCAAATCCTTGAGGCTCTCATTAGTGTAGTGACTCCCACCATTTTTAATTAAGACCTCATCTATAATGCTCATCAGTTTCTTAGCCTGGTCTTTTTTTTGCCAGCTCCTGCTGCTGATGATATGCCTGTTGCCACCAAGTATCTCAATGAGTTGCTTTAGATGCTGGTCTTCATGTAACAAATCATTATAGCACTTGTGACTCAATTTGTCACCATGAGTGACAAACACCAAGAAGGTGTACTTTAGTGCTTCCTCCCCAAAATACTGTTGGACACTCAGCAACTCAAATGCCTTTTTATGACTCTGTTCCTCTTTCTGCTCTCCCACTGATTGTGCTTTCGCCTTCTGATCAGTTTCAATCTTCTGCTTTTCAAGGTCTTTGCTTCCACTTTCCACATCACACTTGTATCCCTCCGTGGTTTCCTGCTGCTGTATCTGTGTTTCCTTGTCTGCCTCTTGTGTACCCCTACCATCCTCTATAACTGCCTCTGCAACCCAGTTCACTCTGTCCACATCTTTGAACTGTCTCTGGTGGTAGGCATACAGGTTCATCACAAAGACAAAGGCGTGGGGTCCAGGTGAGCACTCTGCAAGACACCTGCTCGCAATACTGGCAGGACTGGTGTTGTCGCCATGGTCACAGCCTCTCAGGCTCTGAGTGTCCACCACAGTGATTAATCTCCCTTCCACTTTCCTTGTCTTCTTCAGAAACAAGTTGTCTACCTCCTCCCCTGAGGTTGGCTGGGGAGATCGCACAGGCAAAAGGTTCTTTCCTAAGATGGCATTCCCGACAGTACTTTTCCCAGAGCCTGTCTCACCCAAAACAAGGATCCTTCGGTCTCTGACTCCTAGGAAAAGTTAGATTTAATTTAGTCACCAACAGTGTAATTTTGTACACATTCAAGTTGTAAAACCTAATTTTAAGGTTTAATAGTTGTGGGTTTAAATATTATGTTGTAATCAAATTGAACAATATTGCAATTGTATTACAGGGCATTTGTTTTGTCTCATATGAGTAGATTAGAAGGTTTCGGGAAGTTGAACATAGGTCTAATTCATCTCATATTCAATGCATCAGACTTCCTGCTCACCTTATCCCATTCAAAATGTTTCCTAGTTTGTTTCCAAATGTTTCCATGGCCCAATCCCAATGTCCACACTCCCACTGTCAAATCGTCAAGTGCATGAGGGCTCTCTCGCAGACTTTTTGAGCCCTTTATGCACACTTTCCATAAGTCCGCATTTCTGCAGACTTTGCCTGAGGGAATTACCCACAGTTCATAGCATTATGACGTTGAATACGGGGTTACCAGAGGGAAAAAAACCTTTTCGGAAAAAATGGAAGAAACCTGTAAACATGCATCTACTGTATAACTGTTTGGGTTTGTGTGTGAGATTTTGAACATGTACCTCTCCTGTCCCATTTTCTGACTCTTCTTCTTGAGTCCCCTGTTTGAAAAGAAAATTAGTTAATATTTAGAAATGGAATGGAAAGTTTTACACTGTGGTTGTATGTGTGAGTGTGAATGTGATAACCATTTTGATCACAATTGCAAAGTAGACTAGAATCTGAGAATTTTTAGTTGATGAAGCCAACATCTTGGAGTCAGTAATAATAGGTTCTGCTTGTTTTGACTGCAGAACCTCTTTCTTTAATCAAGTAATTGTTTAGGTCAATTTGGTGATATTTCTCATCACTGTCTTTCCAGCAGTTGTGTTTTTGAGCTGATGAACAATCTTTGGTTTCAAGCAGTGTAGTGAAATTTGGTAAACTTAGTAAAAACTAATAAGAAAACAAAAAGGAGAAAAGAAAACTGTGAAAAATACATGCAGTCACCTGGTGGCAGTGGTATTTCCACCACCTCTGCTGGTGTGGGTTGAACATGGTCTGGCTGTGACACATTCTGTTCAGGGTTCTCTGTTGGAACACAAAGATTTCAATGCTACACTGTCACTTTTTTTTTTTTTTCAAGAAATAGCGTTCCCCTGTTGAATTTGTGTGAGTTGCAATCTACATAGCCTTATAATAATAATGGAGTTTTAACATAACATAACACATTGGTTGAAGACTTCAGGCATACGATGCTTATGCCTGAATTTGAATTTGAATTCATTACCTCTTGTGGAACAAATATCTGTTAGGGCTCTGTGTCACACTATGAAGGTTTCCAGTGAAATGGTATGACATATAATGTCTTCTATACTGTATGTAATAGCAGGGAAAGAAAGGGGAAGAGAAGATAAAATAACTTAAGAGAAAACCTAATAGGAAAACAGAGGAGATGAGAAGATACATATTTTATTGTCAACTAGACATTGGACTTTATGCCATGCCCCAGAAACCCAGCAGCATAAGACAACATAATGCACCAGCATACCTATAGAACTCAATAGAATATAGAGTACCGCAGGTCACCTTCATGCAAGGTTTACACTATGTTTCTACATAAAGCCTCATCAACTCTTTTGTTTTTCTTCAGTCAAAGTCATATAGCTGTGTAATATTATAGATTATTTAGCTAGCTTAAGAGGCCGGTCCACTTTAAGAATTCCACAGATTAGTTCATACCTAATTGTAGATAATAGTTACTTCCCATTACCTTCTTGTAGTTGGTCTGTATAAATACTGGGTATTTTAGGCTATTTTGGGTGGGCTGTCCTCATTACTCCACTTCTCTGGGTCCTCTTTGAGGTAATCCAGGTCAGTGCAGTCTGTAAATTGTCTCACAACTGTTTCAGCATGAAAGGGGTGGTATAAACCTGGTATAAAATCCGTTCATAGGAGAATATTAACCACGTAAACACTTGAACCGACTACTTTTTTCCGATGTAATACATTTTTCTTTGGCGTTCACTCACTGTGTAGACCACACAATGCCTGTTAATGGTAAGTGAGGCATGCTCTGACATGGAATGGGGCGGGTTACTTTATTTAGTGTTCATATAAACAGTTCATTTTGAATCCTTGATCAGAATTAATTTATACTTGCCCTCACTACTGTTCACGTGAGAAATGAGTGAAGAGAAAAGTGAAACATAAATCCAGAATGCTCAGTGGGGCTATGGGACAAAAATGAATCAATACATATACAGTATATCAAAACATACATGAATACATATATTTATGCAATTTATATGAACCAAACTATATGTAGTGTATCTCTCACCTGAAACAAGTGTTTGGGGAGGTCTTTGGCCAATGACATTTCCAAAAATAGTCCTTCGAACAGGTGCTGTGAAACATCAGTTTATTTTGACAGTGGTTTGATTCAGCATTATGGAGAGTCATTCACTGAAAACAGTCATGTAACTGGTAGCGTGAGAAGAGATAAGATGTTTGAAATTTAGACTGACCACCATACTGAATACATTTCCATTGGCCAACCTACTCCAAAATATTGCAGCATAGGACCCACCAAAAATCACTGTTTAATACTAAAAATGGAATGGATTTGCCTTCTAGAAAAGTTTGCATGAATGCTGAATAAATACTGTAACATTCTTTTACCAACCTCAAATAGTTGTCAGGACAGTAAACAGCACTAAATAGGTCAGAAACACACTGAGGTGAAAACTACAGTTCTTTAACTGTTCATCTGGCTGAAAATACCCTCATATTTTGACCTCAAAGTCATTGAGTCACTTCACAACCTAGGTTTTAAGGGTAGAGATTTGAATCATCATTCTCGCTGTCTTATGAAATACTGTATTCAAATCTATCTTTCAGCTACACTGCATAATAGGAGCCACATGTTGACTCCAAGCTAGTTTGAGATGTTCTTTCTGTCTGCATGCATTCATTTTATAGACTTTCGGGAGCCTTGCAGAAGATCAGTGCTCAACTTTGTACAACATCAAAAAGAGAAACTGAGTCTTATTATTTTTAGCCTCTTTTATTTTTCTCTTTTTAGATTGCACAAAGATATTAAATTCACACTGTGACTGTCATGTTATCATATGTTACTATGATAACAGTAATAGGCCCTGGTACAAACCACATTAACGCCACTGTGAGGGACCAAGCATGCAGGCACAAGGAGTCACAGGTATTAGGTTCAAAATATGGTGTTTATTCACCCAAAGATCAATCTTACTGTATTTACATTCGCCGCTATGGTAGAGACATCTTTTGCCTGTTGGCGCCGGACCAGACGTCCACCTGCAACAGTAACTTAAACAAAGAAAACTAATTAAGAATGACAACAAAAAGACCAAACTAGCAACATTTACATTAAATGCTAACTAAAATGTGTGCATGTCATACCAGAACATAATGTAGTATCAAACTGATAATAAAGTTGTGCGTATGCTATATGGCCATCCTATCTGCCTAAATCACTAAGTGGGGCTGCAACAGTGAATGTATATTTGCCCAAATTAAATTCTGGTGGCGGCATGAACATGGTGGGAAATCTTCTCCACACAGTGCTGAATTGAAAATCCAAAAGTCCCCTAAAGAACACAGAGTGAGTGCTTTGTCCAGGGAAACGTGGACATTAGATCTTTTGCCTCTCTTGTCCCCTTTATTATCTTTTGGTGTAAAGCGATCACAGACTAGCTGGGGCTGTGTGCAGTTTACTGACGGCACCTTACAGGATTCCTGGGTATTGAAGTTCAGTGCAAGGTTGCCTACTGTAGCTTTAAATAAGAGACAACAAAACAAATCAAAGTATGATTAGACTGCACTACATCTTTTTCTGTGCTGTTTATTTTAACATGTGATCAGGATAAATGCAGTCTAACTTTCCCTCCGAATACACTGGATCACAGTATGTTATGGAAAATAATGATGTTACTATGCTTACAATGGTTTGAGGTAATAAATGCAATGAAATGTGTGTATAAGTATAGTCACAGCAAAATAATACTGAGCTGAGAAGAGTGTGTGTCCTAATGTAACCCTTACATGTTAGCAAAAGACTGAGTGCACAGACAGTTCCTCCTGTTGAAGGTTAACAGGAGGGTTGGAATGAGATGTTCCAAAGACAACTACTCCCTTTTCTTTGAAGGAGCATACATAGATAATTATAATGAGGTGAGAAACAGAAACAACCGGTGAGCCCTGTGAGGCAATGCGTACAAAAATAAGATTGTCCACCTTTGTCACACCTGCCCAGCCTGCATCCTCTACCCCTGTTCCCTAATATCTCTGTCTCTCTGTCTTGGTCTGTGTGTGTATCTCTGTCTCCCTCTGTTTCAGGTTTGTGGGAGTGTCACAGCTTCCCGCCATGCTGCTGCTGCACGGCTGTCTTCCATCATCATCACACCATCATCCCATAGTGCCATAGTTGGCACAGTGACGCAGTGCTTGCACTGCTGCCTCACAGCAAGAAGGCTCTGGGTTTGATTCCCGCCTGGGGCGCTATTGACTCTGGGGTGCCCAGGTGGGTTACCTCCCGGGCCTTTCTGTGTGGAGTTTGCATGTTCTCCCCGTGCTCACACGGGGTCCTCTTTCACAGTAAGGACCCCAATTGAAAAAAAACATGCAAAGAAGGTCACCATCTCCTGTCCAGTCCCTGACCACGACGTGGAATCAACATCTGGAGCCATTGGTCCCCGGGCGCCACAAAGGGCGGCAGCATAGGATGGGTCAAAAGCAGAGGACAAATTTCCTGCAGCCACCCCCCCTGCATGTGTGTGTGTGACACAAAAAAATGTGTGGACCAATAAAGTGTTCTTCTCCTTCTTTTCACTGTGTGTTTGCTGCTAGTTTGTTTTTCCCTCGTCCATAGCCGCTACTCCCTGCTCTAGTTCTATCCAATAGTTCTATCAGTCTGTAGTTTCCTGTTCCTGCCCTGTACCTTGTGTTTTGCCTTGCTGTCTACAGTAAAGCCTTTTTCCCTACTCCTCTCTCCGGTTTCGTGTCTGCTCTCCTCCTACTGGTTCAGCCTTGACAACCCTACTGTAACTATGCCCCTGCATGTATAAATGGGATGCATGTTGTGTAGCTTATTCTGCTTACACTTAGGTGCGTGTAGTTTCGGCTCTGGTTGCAAGTATTAATAAAAAGAAGAGTCTCTGATACATATTGTGTTATAGCTTCATTGAGCTGCTCTGACCAACTAGAGAAAGTGCAATTAATATTATAATTGCCACGACAATTATTGCCTGTGTATTTACTGCTTTACAAGTTCAGGTACCTTTTTCATGTATATGCTATAACAACAAATGCAACAAATGTCAATTCATAGTTTTCAGTCATGTGACTACTCCCGAACCCTGGCGGACAAAACAACATTCCAAGATGGCAACTAACGCTGGAAACGCTATAGAAATACAAGCCTGTCAAATTTACATCTTTTACAGCCCAGGACCTCTCAAAAGATGAAAAACAAAAATACGTAAACAAACTGCAAGTCTAAGGCACATGTGGCCCATACAGCATTTGCTGCAGTATTACAATCTTTAAAAATAGTGCAGTTCCTGACAGAGCTGTACTTTGATGATGTTTACATATATCGCGTGGAAAATCCATCCCTTTCACTGCTGCCAAGATTAAAGTGTACAAAAGTACAGAGAGTTATCTGTACTTTCGATCTGGATAGGTCAGTAATGATGGGCCTAGGTTAACTCAGGAATGAAGTCACAGGTGGAATTACCATAACTAATTGTGCACTTCCGTGCCGGCTAAATGCAATCGTGCAATACAGTACAGTCATTTAGCAGACGCTTTTATCCAAAGTGACTTACAATAAGTGCATTCAAAGTAGGTAGACAAGAGAACTACTAGTTACTACTAGCACACCAAAAATCCTAAGTGCATCTCATCTCCAAACGAGCATAACCAGTGCTAACGGACAGAAATGAGCCGTGACCAGGTAGATCGGCCGCAGGGGCCTTGGAGCAACGGGGCAACCAGTCGCCTTGAGGCAGCGGAGCAAGTGGTCAGGCGGGGGTGTAGGGTTTGACCACGGCGTGGATGGCCATTATTATTCACCTCTCAATCTATGTTTGCACAACAGGTTGTCAATTATAGAGGTAAAATGGTCCCATTCCTGGGTTAACCCAGACCCTATAACTACAAATGAAATGTATTCTTTTTCTGTATTAATGTTGTTATTAATTTAGCTATATGATAGACATGTGAGGTTTAGCTAGCGTAACTAGACCACCACTGAAGTTGGTTGCGCCAATGCAGACGAATGATTACATGCAGATATAATGCAAATGCAATAATTACAATAATTAGTGCATATTTGAGTATAACTATGTTATGCTTGATACTGAAACTTCGAAGTGTGTGCCGAGAATGCAGGGCAGTTTCCGCTGAAGCTCCGTATTGAGGCTTGTATCATTTTAACATCATTACGTCATCGATGACGTTTGAAGCCTCGTCCACCGAGTGCTTCAGGAATGGATTCGGGGTTGGCGAACAGTTTTGAATTACGGATGTAAGGAAAGAACCACTCACAACTTGTGGGTTGTAGTTTGTACTGCATATGAACAGACACATTTGACAATTACGCATTACTCATGAGAGTATTATAATAATGTAATGTTGTATTTTGATGCTATACACTATCAGCAATCAGAAAAATGAGAAATAACTCATTGACTAAACACAATCCTACCAGGTTTTGAACTTGGGTACCCCATCACTTCAGCCACATTATCTTAGGTGATAGACTATGCAACATGTTCTACTAGACTGTGCAAAAAATATATCAAAAAGAGATATCATTCAAAGAGGGCGCAACATTAGATGTTTCTTCCTTCTCTTTAAAATCCTTACTAAACAGTGGCGACAACCTCATAGAAAAGAAAGTATTGGACTTTTTGCACTCAACTGGTCTATATCCAAGAATTGAAATTGAAAGATGAATGACTCTTTTCAGTGGATGGCAGTAAAACGCCTGTGCCGAGGGAAGTCCCTAGTTGGATGGTATGTAAGGTAGTCTGATTTTAGAAGACTACAAATATTTACAACATTTATTTCACTAACATGGTTTGTGGATCATCAAACAATATTAAAACGCTTATAGTGTTTTCAGAATAAGCATTGTTGAAAACTCACTTATGGCTTCTTAGCCTGCTTGTGATAAACTACACAGAAATTAGCAATTAATTAGTCTAGCTTGTTGTGGGCTGTGGGCTGCCCAAGCTCCAACAGCCTGCAACAGCCAGTGCTGTGTTGTTTCCTG
>CABFOQ010021824.1:7061-24077 GCA_900660455.1 Gephyroberyx darwinii | reverse complement strand
ACAGATATTGTATAAGGCTGGATATGAGATGTGTCTAGGAGCAACAAACAAGTGAGGAAATGGATGATACGATAAGGCTTGAGAGAAAGATAGACAACGAGAGAGATCTTCAAAGGTGCAGCATTTAGCGTCACCTTCAGTTATTTTAACACTGTAGTTATTTGACAGTTATAGAACCTCTAATCCTCGTGGCTTAGATTGCATGTGTCACCCTCTTTTTTACCAGCACACAAACGTGCAAGGTATTTACAGATATTTTTGGAAATCATCAGTCATTTAGGGTAATCTTTACAGACCTTCAGAATGTAGGACATGGAGATTGATTTCATATTCAAAATGAGAAATAGTTGTCACACCAAGAGATGACACTTACTGCAGCTGAAAAACAGCCCCGGTGGTGTTTTGCACTTAAGGTTTGCATATCAACCGGAAAGCAATGCTTAGAACTCACGCCATTTGAGTTTTGGGCCTGTAGCCCTAAAGAGGTTCATATAGTGGCTTGAAGAAGTTCGTGAACATTCATCCACTGCTACTGTGTATCATTACGGTCTGGCTTTTGTACAGCACTTCAAGGCTTCCATGTCATCTGGCAGTGGCAAAGGGAAATGAAGGGTTTCATTACAAATGCTGCAAATCCATTTTGGAAAAAATGAAATGTATTAGTCCGTATTTTAAAAACTGATAATTATATTCTAAGGTACATAGCTATTTTGTAAAAAAAAAAAAAGCTGCTGGTGGACGAGGCTTCATACCAGAAATTGATTGGTGGATATCTTATTTTGACATGAAACCCCAAATGATTCTATTAATGTATTTTTTGAGATTTCTCATTCAATCCAGTGCTGTTGTCTATAAAGCCATATGGTCTATGTGCTTTATTACTCTTAGAGGAGAAAAAAAAAGTGTAGAGTATAGCAGACAGACTCCATAAACCTCTCCAGCTCCGCAAAAGACAACACGCGCTGTCAAACTGTCAAAAGTTATACTTCAAGGGTTGTGATCGGTCCGCTGTGTAAGGTTCACCACCGCTTTTATGTTTGTCGTATTTGTACACAAGGGTGAGTGTGACCGACTGTGCATACGTGTGTGTAAATACAACAAGTTTGTTTCTTTTGTGTTTGTGGGTATATGCACGTGCGTTTATCTGTGTATGTGTGTGTATTTATGTGTGCGTATGCATTTTTGTGTGTGTGTGTGTACATACAACAAGTTTGTTTCTTTTGACAGAACCTCAGACGGTGATCTATTTCACCGATGCATGCAGCTCTTATCGTGCACGTCAATAGACCTGATAAATGGGAAATACGCCAGAGCAAAAAAAAAAAGCTGCTACCCTTCATGAAGCACAATGACGGCTTCATTGCCAAGGGAGCCCCTTGAGGGTTCCCCTGGGCTCCAACTGGCAACGTATAAAATCCTTTTTTCTTTATTTTTTTTTTATTTAAAAAAAAAAAAATATTGCCGTCAATCTGTAACTGTGCCATGCAATTACTGGTCTGCTTAAGTGAGCTATGGTTTGACTAGTAAGTTGAGAATTGGTAGACTTAGAAGCCATTATTACCTTCTATGAAACAGGTAAAGTGTGTGTGTGTGAGAGAGAGAGAGAGGGAGAGAGGGAGAGAGGGAGAGAGAGCCCTTTCATCAACCCTATCTCATTTTGCCCGTTCATCATTCCACCTTTGCCGTTCTTACCGTTTCTGACGTTCTTCTGACTTCAAGTGAACCTCTGTGAAGAGAGCGGGTTCCAGCAAATATTGAGACTGTTTTAATTTTACTTTGCTATTATACTACAAGCGCTATGCAATTAAAGTGAAATGAAATGAGGGGGCGTGATGAAAAGTCTATTTACAGAAGCAGAGGGTGGGAGCCATTTTAATGGAGACACCATGTGCAGCCAGCCAATTAAATAAGGCAGTTGAACATTCAATTTACTCTTCTATGACATGTAATTTATTTTGCTGTCTCTATCTCCTTCTGCACTAGACCACCATGAAAGGATTGGTTTTGGCTTTAAATATATAACATATATCAGATAGAATATGATACATCTCATATACCTTCAATATTGCAGTGTCCCATTTGTACCAGTCTTTGGGCTTTTGGGTTATTGAAATTCCACCTTTAAAATAAAAGGCCAGTTTTGTCTCCTTTGATTTGTGTGAACTACGCCCTTCACTGCAGGAGGATAGCTGAATATGCACATTTTAGATTGAGAAAAATCAATCTGCTTGTTCTGAACTGTTCTGAACTAGTGGGCCCCGCTTTTGTTTTGCAGCCGTTCATGCTTGCAAACAAAATGTATGTATGTATTAGTTTTTACACTACAGTCCTACAAATTTCTCAAAGAATGTTGCATATTGATCTTTCCTGTGTTCTCCTAAGCTAACTGAAAATACACAAACATGCACACAACATTGAAACATTGCATTTTGTATTTGACACCGAGATTGATTTTGTCAACTTATTAAAAACATGGATGTGTCTCTGCCAGATGGTGCATACTCACTGTTTCTGTCTCCCCATCTTTGGACGGGAATGTCGGGAGAGACTCAGAAAGAAAGCTGCAGAAACCTTTCCATTTGGGAGCAAATAACAATCACATCTCAATTTCTGAGTGCTTATTGGCCTGATGAATAGCCACCTAACCGGAGTAATTGTCCAGTGAGCTGCACGCTTTGTCAACGTACTTGCATCAGCAAGGGTAACTGACCCCCTGGGAAACACTGAATGGGTAGATGAAGGATATGCTGTCACAAATGTCTGCAGATATAGTCTTTATAACAAAGAAACATTGAACAATCATACTTTTTTTTATCTGAACCACTGTACTGCAGGGATATAACGTCCAGCCATTAAGCCATCAGTCCCACCTCAATAACAACTAAAGCAATTTGGTAGAGACACATCTCTTCTTTATTGTATAATGGGTATTACCACTGTCAATCAGTGGTGGAATATTGACTTACCAGGTGCAGTATGAGAACATGTAGACAGTCCATTTATGATTCAATTATTGTTCTCAGGGCTTCAAAAATCTAGGCCCTTTTTCCTCCGAATGAATCACTGTGATATTACAGTGAAGATTTTCTACACGGCAACAACCGTGGTCAGCAAGGTGTACTACTGCGATAGACATGTATCCGTGATAATTCTCAGATTTTCCATAGTGCCAGGCTTCAACTTATGATGGCGTATTCATTTGACGGATTGGTTTCTCTGGCAGTTATAATTACCAAAATGTCTACCGCCACGAGGCATGGTGTTTTACACAGGCAAGGGGCAGACTTTGTCTCAATTAGCTTTTTCTGTTTCATCTCCTCTCCTTTCTCCTCACCTCACACCTCAGTGACACTGACAAGGATGTTTGTACCTGCTATACACAGCGGCAGTATCAGTTCAATCCTTGGCGTGACTTTGTAGATTAGTCACTGAACCATAAAGGAGCTTTTGAAGTGTTGGGGATTCTTTGAAGTTTGTGATGTGGGTTTTGTCAGTGTGTTACACAAAGTTTCCGTTAGGCAGATACTAATGTTGAACATTCGGGTTGACAATAAGAAAGAGGAACAGTGAAGGGAGATTGTATCATCTGAGGTGCGCTTCAGCATAGGTTTCCTACAGGTGTTGTTTTCAGTGATGAGCATTTCCCTCTTTGAGAGGACCAGAGAACTATGTGGATATTTTCCCATATTAGCTTTAGGACACACATGTAACCTAGCATGCGTTTACACTGTGAGCAATTTTGGTTGATGGGCTGCGTTATTCCAGCTGATTGTGAGCAGTGAGAGAGGCTCCAGTTGCATCTATGTATTGTTTTTGTGCCGCTAAAAAGGTCTGAATAGGAAAATCATGTATTTATTTCTGCTTTGGTGTTGCCTTTCATAATGTTATATCATTGTGACAGGTGTACATGAATAGGTAGCAAGCGCAAGCTAATTAGGTAGCATTAATACAACAATAGAATATATACTAAACAAGAATAAGCAACAAACTCAATATAATTACCATCAACCCCAAAGATGGATGCAACCATTTTAAGACATTTATTCCTGCAGTCTTTCAAATAAACGTTGTGGGGAACTGGGAAGCTTTGAATGGCAGGAATCAACTTCTCGTCCAGTTTGCACTTGCCTATTGGTCATGGAATTAAATCACATGGATGACAAGGAAGCACGCAAATCTGAATGTCTGTGCATGGCAGATGACCGTGAAAAGCTTATCTGTGCCCAACTTTTCTCGGCCGACAAGCATGTTCAGCGTCCACAGATTGGCCGAGTTTCCCTGGTCTCTCAGCTCTACAGGAAACAAATGGACTTCTGATGACTTGTTGAATGTGTTGCTCACAGTGTGAACACGCAGTTAGGGCAGCTGTACTTCACAGCTGTGTACAACTGTGAAAACAGGAGAGGGGCAGCATGACTTTGCTCTCTGTGCATCCATTTCATCATGCCCTACTACACCACCAGCAGAAATACATGCACTTACAAAAACCAAGGACGGGTGACAGGCGGAAGTCTCATCATGAAACAGCACTCGGTTTCAGCGGCAGGCCGTGCTGCAGGCAAGGACAGCTGCTGGTGGACGAGGCTTCGGCTGACACATAGGTCATGGGAAGGCTACAGATGGCTGACTGGCTCTCTACACCTCACCACCTGAGACAAGAGGCAATGCCAGATACATTTACCAATAACCTTTTTGAATGTGACTCAAGAGCAAAGAATTCAACATACATACAGTGATTATATTATACATATAAGGCTCCTGTTTTTCTGCAGAGTCATTCCATGAACAAAACCTAGGAATTTTGAGGTCATTTAAATTCCACTGAGTTGTTGGCAAGGCTTTGAAGCCGAAAAATGGCCTGTCATCTCTTTACAAAACAGGCAATTTAGCACAGCGCAGCACTCGGGAGTGCATATGAATAAGAGATATCCTTTTGCAAACTGTTAATTGTGAGGAGCTGAGGACAAGATCAAATGAAGCATTCTCTACTCTGATCCAAACAACAGCATATTCAGTCTATTTTTTGGGTACCAAACATACTGTAGCCCATGTAACGTGTTTTTAGTGAAACAACTCGTTATCTTTAAAGTGTGGATTATTGCTCCTAATGAAGAGTTGGGACTTTGTTTTACCTCTCCTGCAGAGTAGATGTTAACAAATGCTAATTTGCCCCCATTAAAAATTTGTCCCAGCTGCAGCTGCAACTTGGAGTGCTAATGATGACACATCCAGATTTAATGAGGGAAGCAGAGCGGTCAATGGCAAATACATCAGACCCATCACATCAGAGCATGCTCTTACAGTATTAAAGCATGTTTGAACACTTTGATTCTCTTATCTGTCATGTAAGGTATTTCTGATTGTTTCTACCTCTGGTTTTAATATATAATTGAAATTGTGAATGCTGTTTATTAGTTTTAGTTCTAGTTATTGCTAGTTTTAGTTCAAGCTACACTAGGAAAGGTTTTTATGTAAAAATACACCCATCTTATCAGTCTAGATCACAAAGTGGTGCTGCAATAGAGAAGAGCGTCCCACCCCCACTAATTGAGACTCCACAGAGTCGCCCTACTTCCCCAAATTAAATTCTAGTGTTGAGTACATACACTTCTCTGCCCACAGGAAGTGACAAACAAAAAGGAATCATTCTTATCAACATCACACATTTGTGTAACTTTTCAACACAATACATATCAATGAAAATACATTTCAACACAACATATGTCATTATTAACGTCCCAAATACATCACACACACGTGTTACAAATGATACATCCTTTCTTAAGAGTGTGGCTCCTAAACAGCAGCGAGTGAGCGCTCTGTCCAGAGGAAGCTGGACTCACCGATGACAGATCTCTTGCCTCGCTCGTCCACGTAGGGGAACATCAGCATGCTGTGCCCAGTTTGTGTCCATAATTTCTGGACATTTTTGAGTTACCTCTTGCTGGCATTTGGAGCCACCAACAAATGAGTGTACCTTTAACAGTTGTATTGCTGGTATCCACTGTCCTAAATGACTGTATTATACATATAGAGGCTGCAGGGCAGTCATATAATGTAGCCCTGGTCAAAAGAGAGCAGTACTGAGGTTAACATTTCACAGATTACACAAGGAATCTGGTGTCATTTATCTTTATTTGGAATTCACATGAAAACATTTGGTGGCTTAAGTGTCTTTATGTATATTTTGCTCTAAACAGAGATATGATATGATATTTTCACTCTAATTGTTTTTGCTAACTCAGGAACAGATGTTGTTTGCCTAGCTTGCCATTTAAGGAGACGAGACTATCCCACTGTACCATGAAGAGACAGCTTTTAAATATCCCGTGGAGCTGGTTTCCATAGTAGAGAGGAAGCTTTCAAAACAATCACGTAGAGTGGGTTTCAAATCATATCACACCCTGCTATCCTTACCAATCAAGTTGGATTAAGAGCTGACAGATTGATCTATTCAGTGTTCTATGGCTCACTGTGTTTGAACAGATTAGCTGCAACACCATGCTGCTGTACACTACCATAGAAGGAAATTAAATCTTGTCATTGCAATTGAAGTGTCCCCCTGTCCATCACAAACAATAGATTCCTCCTGGACAATTGCAAATTCTTGAATAGTTTGCAATGCTCCAGTGCACATGGGTGTCTCCTACCTCATCTTCCGCTGCAAATGGAGATGCCTCCATTTGCATTTTAGCTAATTGTATCATTGCTCCAGGCAATGAATTTTCTGAGAAAATAAAGAAGGAAAGGATGATGAAAAAAAAAAACGAATGCTGCAAAGCATAGCCAATTTTTCTAGTGAAATGAGCTTTGCTCCAGGTAGGAAGAAAAGGCCCCGCTGAGAAAGGTTGTGGTGCTCAGAGATGTATGAGGCACTCAGACTGCTGCAGTGTCAACTCATGACAGTAAACAGGTGGGGGTAGTGCAGCTTTACCAGTGACATATGATAAAGCCTTCATCATAAGACCATAAATAAAGCATTTTCAATATTAATACTTTAATACTCACCATAATAACGGTGGCTAGTGTGAACAACCCGTTTGATGTTGGTCTTCAGAAGTCCTACTACTGTTGGAGCATGCTAAACTGATACAACACATCACAACCAGTGTAGCTTCTCTTTTGGCTCTGATAGTCCAGTCCTCTCCTGATAGGGCAAAATACGCCCTACAAAGCCAAAGGGCAGTAACAGCGTAAGCAGTGAAAGATGATGTTATGTTCATATCCCGATGAAAGTATTGGTACAGGAGACAGGTACAGATGTGCAATGTTTGTCACCGCACAAGGGGGTAAGGGGTATCATATGTTTTAATATTATATCTAAATCCAAGTCATGACAATTTACCTTCAAACAAATAGTGACTGTTGTTTGTCATTGTAGAGCAGTATGGGTGTGGGTCTATGTCTAGCCCAGATGTTGTGTCTGGTTGCACCACAGAAAAGGCTCTGCAACTTGCATCACAAATAGAGGTACTGAATTACAAATGGAGGGAGTTCAGTCGTTTTCATGGCTATCACAAGCTAAAAACACTAATGGCACCTTTTAAGACCAGATGTAAAATGGAACGGGATGTATGGAGCAATTATTCTACTTTTGCGGTACATGGCAGCAACACCATTCGAAAAAAGGTCTATGAGGCTACGTTTCTTTTTTCTGTTTCACTGAGCAGCTTCTCCAGCCTTTTCTCCAGCCCGTCAAACTGCCTTGGCAACAATCAGAGCAGAGTGGCTGAGGCAAGGCGAAGAGAAATGTACAGTGGTGGAGTGGTAGGAAATTACACAAGAAATCAATTCAATGAATCCCTCCCTGCACCCAAAAAAATCTCTATAAATCAGGCAGGTAGCCTCTTCAGACCCGAAACACAACCTTTTAAGAGCCTGTCTACCAAGGCACAATGCATTATACAGCTAGGTAGCACTACAGTAATATGGCTCTTTCTATACTAAATCCTGTCTGGGGTTTCTTTTTTTTCAGTCAACCACTACTCTAAAATATAGCAATATTGTCAGCCGATGGCCTTGGTCTTGTCCAGACAACTTCATAATTTATAGTGCAAGTGATTGACTGTATGTCTTCTTTTAACACTTTGTTTTAATGGACAGTGAGTGCCAGGACTACCTCTAATGCCAGGACACTATTGCTATATTCCAAAAGGAGATATCCACCTTCCTTTTGAAAAATGTGATACCTATTGTGACAAAATTATTGCTGGCATGAAAATAAAACACGCGGGCGTATTTAAGGTTATTATCTGTCTTCAGCCCTTAACTGACAAAATAGCAAGTTTAGTTTTAGAGGGTGCAATCATTTTTAAAGGGTAATTTCCCCTCTAAAGTGGATATTATGCATCATGGAATGAAACTGTAAATCAAAAGTATAGTCCTCAAAACAATTATTTTACCAATTATATTACGAGAGTTGTTTTCCCATGTTTCTCTTCATGACTCTATCACTTCATGGGATGGGAAGTTTAATGGCGGTAGTAAATAAAGTAAACAGCAAGGTCAGCAGGAAACCCAGTGATGGAATAAATTAGTGTCCTGCTCTAAAGAAAACAACAGGGAAGACAACATGAAATATAACAGTATGGAGCAGCAGAGGAGGAGAGCTCAGTGACCGTTACCCACTCCTGATTTATCTGATGAGAGAGGCAATCTAATGCTTCTCCGCTGATTTGTCATGTTCTCTGTGGCCTGTCCACTAGCCTCAATATGGGTGGGTGTCAGATTGTGGGCCTAAATTACTGTTAGATGGTCATTATGAAGCTCATTTCAGTGAGAATGCGTGTACATGCGAGTGGACGCGTGTGTCTGCACCACATTCACTTTCAACGTCTGCTGATAAATGTCAAGGCCACTTGAGCGACAGCCCCTACGTACACCCACATGCAGAAAAAAACACTGACATAGATGGAAACAACTGCACCTACAGGGCAGGGAAACATCACATATGTGCAGTTGGTGTTGAATACTGCTAAAAAACATGCTATCAAGTGTTCATCCATGACTGAGCAGCTGAATGTCTAACATCATCTCTGTCTCAGGTGTAATGAATGCCTGACAGAGAATCGGTCCTCTCCAAATCACATGGCTGCTCTCTTATTTCCTGGATGACTGGACTGTTTCCTCCCTCCTCTAGGTTACAGAACAAGCAACCTTAAACACAAATTTGACCATCACTCAATGGTGAATCATATCCTTGCGCGTTTCGTGTTTTCAACACATTCACATGGAATGCGAACAAACCCATTAAAGACCGTCACTTCACAATAAAACTCTATAATGTAATTGCGGTGATACTGAGGCCATAGAGGACGCTTGTCTGGGCTGTAAGGATCTACAATCCCTTTCAATGGCAAGTCAACTTGGATAAAAGATAATGAATTCCTGTGAAAAATGGTTGGCTGTGAGCAAATGTGTGTGTGTGTGTGTGTATGTGTGTGTGTGTGTATGTATGTGTTTCCAACAGCATCAGTGTTACCTGTTACCTTGGTTACTAATCCTATTTAGTGAGGATTGGATCCATTATTCACATTCTTCGTCTCAAAACTGAATAGTTGTTATCACCGTGTGTCAGGGACAGGGAAGCAGAGGAGACAAACACTGAATATTCAATGTTTTCTTCACAATATTTCAGAGCATTTAATGTACTAAGTGTAATCCATTTTGGAATATAAACTAAAATGAAAATCTGGAACTCTACACCTATAAAAATGAAATGATGAATTGAATTTTAATTTTTTTTTTTATCATTGGGAAAAGCAGAGAGGAATATGTGAGGATCCTTCTCTACACTGGCCTCTTATAATAGGCCTCTCTAATAGGAATCTATCCATCTATCTATCTATCTATCTATCTATCTATCTATACAGAGGCTGCATATGCCAGAAGATGTATTGTCGCCTCAGTCTGGGGCAAATATCACTCCTCTGATAATGCAGCCAATCATCTTTCACAACAGACACAAGATTCAGGTTATGAAAAGGTCACTTAGAAATGATTGTTGGGGAAGCATACAAAAGCTGAGGCTGATTTGAGATGATATCACACAAAATGTTTGAATGCACTGTAACAGCAATTACAATCTACATAGTCTGCGATGAGTGGAATGGCACACAGACCTTTAGGGGTGCAACAATATGGGTATTGAGATAGCAAAGTTTTCCCGTCATATGCTGTATTTGGTTGCTCACAAAGCAGTGGAGAGGGATGCGACAATTACATTGCTCTCCCCCAGTAAGCCATCCAGTGGTAGCGTTTCACCCATGCCAAATTGTGGCTTTGGTAAGCATATAGATGTAATGGCCACTGACCTTGGCAGATAAGGTAAAACGTCTAACCTTTAATATGTGTCAGTGAAATCCCATAATCTCATTTTAAATATATTTTTTTAGAGCTCAAGACTTACAATCCTATCCCAAAAGCAAAAAGATACTAACGCTGTGTTTCCTTTAGGGCCAGAATTAGCTGGAGTTGACTTGGCCAAAGACTCTAAAAGCCCTGTCCCTCCTCTGTCTGTGTCCCAGGAGGGCAACTGGAGGAGAATGACTGGTAAGACTCAGACCAGCAACGTGACCAACAAGAATGACCCGCGCTCCCTCAACTCCAGAGTCTTTATCGGCAACCTCAACACAGCCATCGTCAAGAAGACCGACATAGAGGTCATCTTTGCGAAGTACGGCAAGATAGTGGGTTGCTCTGTGCACAAGGGTTACGCCTTCGTACAGTACATGAGCGAGAGGAATGCCCGCGCGGCTGTGGCAGGAGAAAACGCCCGCATCATCGCTGGACAGCCTCTCGGTGAGTGTTGGTCTTTTTCTTTCTTGTTTCTTATGTTGTGTGATATTTTTCTGGGCCCTACAGAACTCATGAAGGGTCAGTATGGTGGGGTACCAGAGATATAGGCACACTTTAACCTCTGTACTTCAAAACATTGTTATAAACATGTTTTGTTAAAGCCTGTTCTTTGCTAGAGAAATGAATTCCCTCTCTAAGGAACACATAATGCTTCGGGCATCTCTTAGACTTTTAGTTTCGAGTCTCCCTTGACTCTTAAAAGCTGAAGTGTCTGTGTTTGTTGTCATGCTGTTTGGGAAAAAAATCCCCACTGAAACCATTAAGTGATTCACTACTGAATGTAAGCACAGTTTGATTTTAACATTTACCAGACAGCAACTTGCTAAAGTATGTCAAAGTTTTTGTAACTGGCGCTACTCTTTTTAGCAGCAGAGCAGAATGTGTTTGTTGTAAGATGGGATGCAGCTACAATATGCTGTGCAAGGGATTATTTTATACCATGCGTTCACTTTGGAATGGATTGTTTTTGTGAATGTTGAGAGCTGCATGTCTTTATTTTACCCATTGCTGGGATGTGCGATGTTGAAACCATCCTGTAAATTCACTGATCATTTCTGGAAATTTATAAAAGTGCCATGTTCACAAAAATGCAGTGAGCAGAGTGGGGTGGATCTCAGAGTCTGACTTTATCTCTAGCAGCGTGCAAGTCTGTAAATAGCATCATTTCGGTCTTACCTTGTTAAAACAGCTTTGGGCCCCCGTAGGAAGCCAAGAGGTAAATTGAAACTGTATGGTAGTGCACATTCTAAGCGAAACCGCTATTCTCTAGACATCTCTGCTTTTAATAAGTTGGTACTTAGCTTTAAAATCATCTATTTATTTGCATCTTTCTAGCCATTCATTTTAAATGTTTTTGTCTGCAAATTTGTGGAGCATAACAGCAGATTTATGAATGCATAATACTGACTAAAAGGCAAAAGACCTTGATTAAAAGCACTCTTTTTGTTTTGTGTTTCAGTAAACAAGCGAGTGAGCCAGAGAGTGGAGTGTGCAGACATGTGTGGGTTGCAGTACGTTACAGACAGTAGGGAAACCAGTGTAAGATGATCAAAGAGCGAGTCCTTTGTGATAGAAATCATAGTGTGATACTTTATTGATTTCTGTCTTTTTGCTTGCTCCCTCTCAGGGAGGTCAGAGTGCTGGGTCAGCTACAGAACAACAGAGCCCTGGTAGAAATGCAATGTCTTCCTCAAGGACCCTTCAGCAGGGCACATGCTTGATGACATAGAGTCCTAAAGCAGAGTCATAAAGCCCTGAAAGATGGTCTTTCTAACCACTAGACCTCTCTACCACTCCATTGTAGCTTCAGGGCAGTGTACCCAAAGGCATTGTATATGAAAATGATCACAACTGATGTAAACAACCTCATTTAAAGGCTGTTTTGTCCAATGTGAATAAATGTCAGCTGGAAGTAAAGTAAAATCAGCTGTGTATGAAAAAGCAGTACATAGCTGACTTTACAGTAGATATAGAGCAGTGGTTCTCAATCCTGCTCCTGGAGTAAAACCAGCAGGGTGGTTGTACTCCAGGACCAGGATTGAGAACCACTGACATAGAGCAAATTTAAGGCTTTTCCTGTCTCTTCTGCGCCATCAGGGCCGGTTATCTGTATTTTTAGACTGCATTTATCACCAGTAACATCACACCAAAGGTCTTACTCAATTGCTCCAACCTCTTTCAGATTCCATCTACCCGCTGAGAGGTCTGAGTGGTTTCTCCATTTGCTTTCCTACTGTTCAGGTGATGCTGCAGGTGTTTATAAGGGCCTTTCTGTCTGGGTGGTTGTTGAATGTCAGCACTACACGCACTCAGCATAGGACGTTTCTGTAATAACCCCTGAAACCTGAGATTAAATTGTGATTTTTACATTTCATTAAAAAAAAAAAGTAATTTTTGCAATAGTAATGACTAGATGATATTATTGTAGTACAAGATTATTGTGCATCACAACTTGCCTTTCTATCTCGCTATTGCGCCATCAGGAGAAAGAGGTAAGACAGTAATAAACAGCAAGCAATGATGACCTCTCATTGCTGAGACTTCCATCAGTATGATATTGTGCATTAGGGTATGCATATTGCATTCTGTACGCAAACAGAAAAGGGCATCAGCTGATAACGCCCCAGACAGAGCAATGATCATTGCCGTCACGTCCGATTCCATTGCCAAACACTCGACCACATTCATAATAATAGTTATAGTGACTTTATTTGTGAGTTTTCTGCAAATCACCCGGCACTCTTCTTGCTCACTCTATGTGTGATTGCGTTTGTGTTTGCTTGAGAGAGCAAACATAATCGAGAGTATTTTCATTGCTCCAGAGTTCATTTCAAACCAACCGTGCTACGAGACAATTCTCTTCTCATGGTTATCACTCAAACTAGTCATGTGGCAGGAGTATTACCGGGAAATACATCCTTAATTGCCATTTAAGGACACCCTCACTCTCGTCCTCACAAGGAGAAATGATTTAGGCACGCAATAATTTGGATTCGAGGAATGGCAAAGAATCTGTCTCCCTGTTCTATAAACTTTCATTAAACTGTTATTGCCTGTAACTTGTTTATGCCCCAAGCCTATAGATGACAACCGTGGGCAAGCTGATACTATCATGCATTCAAATATGTCAATTCTTCAGCCACCTTGCTCCTTGTTTGTTGGGATCATCCAACATTCACATAAAGGGATAATGCTTTGGCAAAGGAAGCGTATATGAGGACAGAAGTTTCCCCTGATGGCAGCGGTCAGGGAAAAAGAAAACAGTGGAATAATCATATACTGCTGCTGCACAGACCCACTACTGCTGCTCGGACCCACTGGTGATGACTAATCTCGGCACTCAATAGTGTGAGAGGTCATAGCCTGTCGCCACAGTAGATGAGTCTCTCACTTATTGTGTGTGTTTGTGTGTGTGTGTGTGATGTGCATGCATATCGATGAAATACAGCTGATGAATGGATGCATAAATACTGTAAAAACACAGCTGGCATGCACACAGAGGCTTTCCACCCTTCTCTGCTGAGTGAAAAGTGGATGGTTCATTATCCTATCAAATATGAATAGAAGTTCATGAGATCACATTTAGGATTCCTGAACAAGTGTGCACGGCACTGGTTGCTAAATAGCAGTACAGGCAATGCCATTCTGAATGGAGAAGGAACTGATTCAGAGGCATGAGCATGCTCACAAAGAAATTCTTCTAAAATTGCTTCCCATGAGCACGCCTGTCGAATATTAAGTCTTGTAGAGCAAACATGAATAATCTTGAAAAGAAACATATTGTTCGCTGGTGTATTCATGCTACAAATTATGGTGAAAATGGTGGGTTACGGAAAGGAAATATTTTTTTTGTCTTCTGTGTGCAGGGTACAAGAATTTGAACATTTGAAGTCAAATGAAGTCTTCATGTTTACTTGCAGTCCTGCTTCAAGCATCTCCATGTAACACGAGGCCTTCATCTGTTTGAGATTGAAAATGAATAAAAACTGACCGGCCAATGTTCATTTTCTAAACTAAAACAACAACAAATCAGTTTTTATGACAGGAAGGTTAGTTATCTGAGGTTAGTTATTCTGACCTGGCATAAGGCACATTAGGTTGCAAATGTTGTTGAGTGTTTCCTTCCTTCTGGCTAAGAGCTGACTGGAGAAATTCCTCACTAGTGACATGATGATGGTTGGCATCCATGATGCTCAAATGCATCGGAGCAGTTGCCTTACCTCATCCACAGAGATCTATCTGCTGTATCTCCATGGCCTCAACCTCACTGGGCTCAGTGGGCCGCCATGGAGACAAAGATAGACAAAACAACACAGTTTTTTGCCCTGAGCCATCCCAGCATGCACTGAGCCTCCAGCTCATGTTGGTGCTAAGATGAATGTCCAAATCCATATAGCACATCAACAACACATAACCCATGTGTCTAAACATAATATGCAACATGTCAGCCAGTCAAACTCAAACTCAGGTTTTAAAAGTCTCATTTTATAAATTGTGTCTGATTGCAGACTGAAGGGTTTGATATTTGCACCAAAGGCTTTGAATATCTAGCTTTTCTTGTTTGTCGTCTACAGAGGTGGTTGTTTCAACTATGTCCTGATGTGGCTCAGTGTGTCGATGTGTCTGCCTGGAGGCAGTAGACGTGCATGATTGGCAGGTGGTGATTGAAGCTCTGATGGAAAGGACACTGAAAGAATAACACAACGTGTTTTTGTTGGCGAGGCCGTACATGAAGATCCACACTTCTGTGCAGCTTGAGAGAGACAGAGAGAGAAAAGAGGAGCGATAGCAGGAGAAGGAGAAAGGTGGAGAGACGGGTTCGGAGTAGAGTAGAGAGAGAGAACTAACAACATCTCTGGAGATTTCGTCTGGTTGCAAGCATGTTTGATAATCTCCCTTCTGTTGACTCCTGTTGTGAGTTACCCCCAAAAGAGATCTGCATTCCCTGCCACCTGGAAGTTTCATGGTGAAGGTCCATCACATTACAATATTAATGACCACAGTGAAGGATAATGTGTGATGGATCACCAATCATACTGCCTCCAAATGGCATTGGCAAGAGTTAGGCACATAAATAACAAAGTGATTTAGATGCAAAATCCATCCTAAGCGGATTACAAAGGCAGCGGCACTGCAATCAATCGTCATTTTGGGCCAACATGATGCATAGCAAGCAGCGCTGGACACAAAAAATAAACTATACCGGGAAGGAAGAGTGGGATCAAGTAGAAAATGAGAGGGTTCTACTTAAACTGTGGCTATACTTCAACAGTGTTAAAAACACAGCTATTGGCCCGGTACCTTGCATACAGTATGTGGGCCCATTTTTGTTGTTTGGTGGTGTACTTTTCTCATCCCTGTGGATAACTGGCCAAACGTAGAGGACGCGATGTTACGTCAAGTATTTCCAGCGCAGCTACAATTTAATAGCAGAAACATTTTCGGCGATCTCAAACATCAGTGGTAACTGTCAGGTTTTGGTGTCAGCCCCTCAGAATCAAAGAGCAAGGGCCTCTTTCTAGACCGGCGTTCAACAATAGAAGAGGCAGAGATACCAATTTCTCCGCTGACAGCAGTCTCAGGAGACCAGAATGCAACGCAGCCACGAGACATGTTGCATTTTGAGTCAACTCGCTTTTTCTCAACTGGAAAAACTCTTCGCTCTATTGCTCTATCGCTGTTGCTATTGTTCTCTCCACCCACCCGTGTTGGGCTCGTTGTCTTTACACGTTACTCATTTCAAAAAAACCAATATCACTTTAGTTATTACTCCCTGGGAGAAGTAATCAGTTACTCTACCCATCACTGCCACTTAATGTATAACCCACAGCTGAATGCAACATGTTTCATTCTGGGAAACGTAGGAAGTCACTAACTGAAGCAGGCAGGTTGAGGGACAGGGAATATAGCAACAAAGTAAGTCCCGGATGTGCCGAACATCACAGATTGCTGATAACAGCGTACGGATATCTGAGGGTGTATTTTTCCTTTAATGTCTGTCAAAATCAATCCGCTACCATCTTCTACCACTTCACAGTCATCATTTGTATTCATAGGCTTGGTTTCACATTTGAATTGACTCCAACTATGTATGCGATGACTATGTAGCTCAGCAACGTTCTTCCAGAGTGGCAGGTTCAAAAGCGTGAAACGACCGTGAGTGAGAGGACTTATGGGTATTGCAGTATGGAACTAGCCGGGCCAATCCTTCCTGATCCACTGGACTGAGCTTTGCCAGGGCAAACCCCATAAGGCCCCCTCTGTGTCTTTCATGTCCCCGTCTTTGGTTTTGAGGCTTTGACACCATTCACTGTGTCTGAGCATGTGTGTGCGTTTCTGTGAATGTGTGTGTGTGTGTGTGTCAGTGTGGGTCTATGTGTGTTTGCAGATGGCAGTGTGTATATGGGAAGTGTGAAGGAGTGTGTGTGGAGGGGGTGAGAAAACATAAAAGAGGAATCAGGGCTTCGGCTCTCCTCAGAAAAAGAGGATTTCAAAGAGAGTGAAGACACTTCACATGAATAGTAATGTCAAAACATAATCTCTCTCTCTCTCTCTCTCTCTCTCTCTCTCTCTCTCTTTCTCTCCCTCAGTCTTATTCTCTCTCTTCCCCTCCATATCTCTCCTTGTCCTTGTGGGTGATTAGAATGCACCCAGGTTGTC
>CABFOQ010021822.1:0-20257 GCA_900660455.1 Gephyroberyx darwinii | reverse complement strand
ATTTGGCAGCCAGGTAGGTCAAAGTGTGAAGGAGGACAGTAGCTTTAGCCACCAGTAGCCACCACCACATCTGACCCAGGAGACCTAGAGAGAGAGAGTGGAGGGGGGGGCATTCAGATCAATATTCCCTCAAAGCATCTAATAATTCATCATTTAGGTGGTAAGTGATATAAGATGCAGGGAATTTGCCGTAGCTTAGGGTTTAGTGAATTGATGCCCCTGTTGCTTTATAGAAGATGTATGACAGGGATGTAAGGTCTCACCTCCTGCCCTGTTACCCTGCTGGGTGCTGTCACAGGGCAGGGTATGGGCGTAGGGTGTGGTCAGGGTAGGCGTAGGGCTGTCGGGAGGCAAGGGGTCTCCTGATGGGGCGGGGCTGGTACCTTCTGAGGGAGGGGACAGAGGAGACGTTGCCATAGGGGGTCCTTATGTAACATTTTAACATCAATAAATCGTCACTACATTAATTTTGAGACATTGGTACAATTACCGTAAACAAACAAGACCACCACTAGAAAATTGTCATCCTCTACTGGTCTCTACTCTGCATTTTCCGTTGTGTGCCACCAGGTCATATTTGGAGGGAAATCTGCTGGATTGCTTTACGGCACAAAACAGGAAGAGGGCGCTGTTCTTCTAGCACTAACAGAGCTAAAGCTGTCACAGTTTCTGGCAAGGCAGATAGTGGAAGGAGAGAAAGACCGATGGAAAGATCACTTCCAACTCCTCTTCAGTAAAGACAAATATACTAGGGAGGGGGAGGGGGGACAGGAAGCAACAGGGTTTATGGGAAATTTAGTCTTCATGTTGAGATCTCACTAGAAATAACAGTGTGAAATAGAGGCTACCAATCGTCTCCACCATGGTCTCATTTGTTTGCTGAACTTCTTATATTTTAGGGTGATAACAAAAGCTAAAAAACGTTTGACTACTAACTTTAATATTATTACTGAAATTGAATTAGCAATTAGTAACAATACTCATTACTGTCAAACAGTGGTTGCCATGGCGATGTAATGAAGAGGACGACCTGTACAACCTGTAGAGTCATACCTGCAACCTGAATCAAGACCCTGTGGCTGAGTGCGTTGGGCGGATGGGTCTTGCAGTAGTATCTCCCGCTGTCTGCCTCTGTAGCAGGGTTGATGTGTAGCACCAGGGTCAGATTGGGCTGGATTGAGCTGACGTTGACCAGGCACACACCGTCCTGGGAGCAGAAAATCAAAAGGAGCGAGGTCAAAGGCGTCATAGTATGCTTGACTTCCCTTGAGTTAAACTCGTTGGACTGAACTGTTTGCTGTCATCGTCAGCCAATCGCCAGCGATTTGCACGCTTCCTTGTTTCCCTATCAATGTGATTTTGTTACACGAACAATAGCTCTGCCCGGCAAGCGCGCAATGGATGAGAAGTTGATTTCAGATATTCAAAGCTTCCGAGTTCTTTACAATAAATAATAAACTGCTTAACAACAATGCTTGGAGAACAGCTGCATCCATCGTTGGGTCGATGATGAGTTTGGAATTAATTTTCTTTCTTTTTGCAGTTGATTTAGGATTAATGTTATCTATTTAGTGCTTGCTGACTGGCCATGTTAACTCATCAAAACATCAAAAATACATAATTTCCCTGTTCAAAACATGGTAGCTGCACGACACCAATGCATAGATGCGATCAGAGCCTCTTGTACCGCCCACAATCGGTCAGAATAGAGTAACTAAGTCACTCGCTGTGTGAACGCTCTCTGAAAGCTTTAGCTCCGTTAGCGCTGGAAGAACAGCACCCTCTTCCTGCTTTGTGCCGTAAAGCAATCCAGCAGATTTCCCTCCAAATCTGACCCAGTGACCACAATGTAAAATACAGAGTAGAGGCTGGTAGAGGCTGCCAGTCTTTTAGCGATGGTCTTGTTTGTTTTAAGGTAACAATACTAATGTCTGACAATTAATGTGGTGATGATTTATTGATGCTGAAATGCTACATGTAGCACCTTTAAATGAACTACACCTAAATGCACTGTCAGTTCATTGGGTTTGTTGACTTCTGGACCCGACAATCGCTCCAAGATAGTGGCCTCCACATTTAGACAGAAAGACATGTGGGACACATTGCAACAGCCGCACCTCCTTCCATTCATTTTAATAATCTTGCATGGCTCCACACACAAGGTGCTTCCCATGTGGACTTATTGTTAGTCGCTTTGGATAAAAGCGTCTGCTAAATGACTGTAATGTAATGTAATGTAATCAATCAGGCATTTCACCTGTCACTCTATAATGTATGCTATCAAATCAGTTTTAATAATCATTACAACGTCTGTTTTTCTACTTGTTTAAGTTGTTTTAGTTCTCTTAGCTGACTGAGATTTTATATTGTCTCTCTGTTTTACTTACTGTTTTACAAAACAATGTTGCAAATTGAAATACCAAAAAAAAGCATAATAATAAATGTGTATTTACACATGTGTAAATCTGACCAGAATAAATCTGTGTCAGTAATAAAGATGAACTAGCGTTAACATGGTACCTTAAAAATAATAATTGAAAAAATAAAAAAGTAATTACCTCATGTTCTCTGTCCCTCCATAGCTGTGCGAGGTGTTGGGTTTCCAGGCATCTGAACTCACAGCTCAGTGATAAGCTGTCTCCAGGTGGAACCACCTTGTTAACGCCATCAAAAATCACTGAGGTTTTACCACAGCCACCTGCAGGGCACAGCGGAGCAGACAGACATAAGATGGTACAGCACATTCAGTGTTTTTACTTTCTCTGAGGAACATAATATAGTGAAAAACTGGCCAAAAAATATACATGTACATATAGATAACATGCATTTGAAATATTTTTTGGCTGGCCAAAATACATTTGAAAAACAAACTATATCTGCAAGCTTATCCAAAATACATTTTTACCAGTCAAAATATAATTTAAATTAATGTCAGCTACATGAATAAATACATTCTTTGGCCATTTTTTGTAAATTCTGAAGTATATGTGTAATGTATTTTCTCCTGTTTGGGTTAATTAGTACCTTAGTACGCATCATGATGGAGCAAAATTGTGACTTAAAATATTCTGAGTTTTCCCCAACACATAAATTGTTTTTTTTTTTATAAAATTGCTTTCAGTAACATCTCTTAGATTCTTTTTTGACTTATTTATTGTTGACTCATTTTTATGTCATTTTTTGTAATTATGTTTCACTGTTGAATGAGTTGCGTCACTGTATGAAATGGGCTCTATAAATAAATTTGTCTTTACTTTGAGTTGACTTGTTTTTATGTCTTTTTATGCTCTGTAAACACATTGTAAACTCTGAAAAGCTGCTATAAAAATTAATTGCTACAATAATAACAATAAGTGCCTTTATTATTTTTTTATATTTTTATTTAGAAATTACTAATAATTTGTATATTTTAAAATGGAAGGAAATACTACCAAAATAAAGGTCTCACCCTCAGTTTGAGTCCAGGACAGCAAAATCAGAACCTGAAACATGTCTGTTGCTCTTCTCCTCTTTGTCAGTGTATGTCTTTCTGCCAGCCTTTAGTTCACTGACCCTCTCAATGATCTGTGTCCGTACTTGAACATACCCTACTTTATACCTGTTTATATATCTGTCTGGTATCAGAACCAAGACCATTACACACTGATGTACATAAATACAGCCAGACTGACTGACCCAGAGATCCCAGACAGGATGTACATCTCTGTGTTCTGAGCCAATGAGGACTGTGATAACCATAGAAGAAGACATTTCTGCTGATAACCCTGACCATAGCATGATGCTATCACTTGTCTATATGTCACGTATAAGGGAAAGCAAAATCCCCACATCCTCTCCTCTGTTGAAAAGTGATAGAAAAACACTGTTGACGTGACTAGGTTAACAAGATTATATTGGCTTTATTTAGTGGGCCAACCGATTATTATTAATCAATTACAAACAGTAATGTAGTGGTAAATATAAAGGTGGGTAAATACCTCATTTGGCTGAATGACTGAATGAAAGAAGAAATCTTGTTCTTTCTATATTTTAATGTGGGTAGGAATTCTACCATAATCAAAGATTTCAGCACACAGACTGACTGTCAGAATGAGATACTGAGGGATTGGCAGCTATAGGAACAAACAGACAGCACACACACACACGGCAAAAGTAAAAAGACAACTTGTGTCTCCACAAATCAAATAGTGTGTTATTCCTCTTCCCCTGATTTCCCCCCACGACGCGCTGATTTTCTGCCGGTATTCTCCAAAGCAGTTTACGCCGGTACCATCCATTTAGAGTTCTGTACTCCACTGCGTTAACGCAAATTCCGTTGCCGTCTTTGGCGAGGCTTTTCAGCTGGGTAGCTAAACATCCAGAGAAAAAGAGATGAGCAGGAAAATGAGACGAAGAATATGAGAAGTAATAATTCCAAGCTGGATATTTAGAGCCATAAAGAAAAAACGGTTAGGTATGTAAACGGTTTTCGCACTTAGTATACATCTTGTTTTGCCGAATTAGGTTTATGAATGGCTGGCTATGTGGGCAGAAATTCAACGTTAGCCAACATTAGCTAGTTAGCTAGCTGGCTAACGTATTAGCTTCTGTGAGGCTACATCGACTACGACCAGAGAGGCTAATAACTGCTGGCTAAAGTAGCTAGCTATAGATTAATGTTGTTCAGTGGGTACAGTCTGCTGTCTGTTAAACATACCGCTGTGTGCTGTAAAAGGACGCTGACTACTTGTCTACATTGCGATTTCATTTTCTTCCGTTACTTCAAAGGTGTTTCGATGGAATTAATGTTGTTATAAGCTAGGCTGAGGCCAAACACTCAACCAACAAACTACTGTGGCCTAAGCCCAACTTCCTGCGTTATCTAGCTCGATTGACGGTGTGATATATCACAACACGTAATTTAATTGTCGAAAAACGTCTGCTCAACTAACGTTATTTGGGTAACGATAGCGAACGGCTAGTTGTCTGGTTTAACAGTGACTGTTCCCCCGAATGTTGAAATTGGCTGCGATCGTATTAGCTAGCTACGTTAGCTAACGTTAGCGCCTTTAGCCATTCGGCTCATCACATTAGCAGCTATCAGGTCAAACAGTTAAACTAACGATAACAGTTTGCGTATGCTGTGCTTTGTGGTCTCGGGAAGCAGGTAGTTATATATTAATTAGCCCCAGTCCACTCACTTGATATTGGAGTGAGTGGACTGGTGGTGTGAGCTAGGTGAAGCAAGGCCATGTTGATAGCTAGTTATATTTCCTATATTTTTATTGTATGGCCCAGTGTAAAGAGCATGGCTTTAATAGCTTCAAGGACCAAGAGTTCTATTCCCACCTATCCAGAAAGTGTTTGCACAGTTTATACTTTGAGGCACTTAGGATAACAAAATGCCAGATATTTTAAGGGAGATGTATTTCATAAGTTTTCCTAACAAGGCGAATGCCTTCCCTCCTGAAAGCTGTATACAGACCACCTTGTCTAATTGAATGGCCTGGTGGTGCTCAGAGTAATTGAAAATATATATTGACAGTCCCATTAAATTGATCAGCTGTGGTTTGTCTGGAAATTTGATCTAGCAGTGGATGTCATTGAGAAGGGGGTGTAGCGTCACTGTTGAACGTCATGAGTAGATCTTGACAATTTGATATAGCCTGTCTGTCTATTTATCTTTGATGACATGGGAATAAAGTATTGATATTTGTCGCAGGGTGAGGAGCTATATTTCTTTGATTTGGGCTGAAAAAGTCATAAACACCTGGTGTACAGCAAAGAGATGATACCCAACGATTGCAAGCGAACCCATTGTTTTCAGCTGAGCTCTCAGGAAATGTACAGGAAGTGTTTATTAGTAAGCCCTGGTCTGGTTTCATATTGTCTTCCTCAACTGGCTGAGAAGGATGTGTTGCGTTGCTGAGTGTGGGCTGAAGAGCAGAGGCCACAGCTCGCACGATTAATTGATGTGGTCAAACCAAAAGTGAAAATGTACTTTCATTTCAATTAATTGTCAAAATATATGTGGTTGTATAGCGTGTGAAGTCTCAAAATGAGATGCTCAAATACTGTAACACCATGGAGAATTTGAAATATGAACAACCACATCATTTGAGTAGTGCTTTAAATACTGTCTCGAGAATACGATGCATTTTTTGTTTTCTTAAACTTTTGGAAAAGTAATCTTACTTATGTAACCTCAGTTGGGTTAAACTCTAGACTACATGATCACGGTTCTCTGGTCAAATTTGACATGAATTGTGCTTACAAAACTGTCAACACACCTATCACTCAATACTGTCTTTTACCCCAATACGCTTCATGTTACTCACTTATAAACATATTTGTTTTTTGTCTTTCATAGATCACATTTATAACAATACACCTCTTATCTATAAAAAGCACAACTTAGAAGTTATGTAGGGATACTCTGATGGATCAGCTGCCAGTATTTATAGTCTGATTCTCATTCTTCATTATTAGATTAATGGCTTCTAATTTGGCAAATCCCAAGAACTGATCCTCTGACATAAAAACACGAGTCAGATTTCCCTGCTCACGGGAAAATTGTAGAGACTGTTGTCCTGGTTGCGTAGTAACTGAAGTCAAGTTTATACCCCATGGCACTCTGGGTAGTGGATACTGACTTCTGGGGCTACATGCTGGTTAGCGGATGCTTAAAACAACTAAACTGACAGAAACATGGCCAACTAGGGCTGGGTATTGTATGGAAAGTTTCAATACCGGTATCAGTAGGTTGAATTCAATTCCAAACAATGGTATTTTCAGTATTTTGTGTACAAGAAAACATTTCACTTTTTTGTTTGCGTTTCCCATCTTTTGTAAAATGCTGTAGTTAATATGATATTGAATAAATGTATCAAAGTTTACCATCTAATGCATTCTACCATCTGCTGTTGAGATGCACTGTGATGGCATTGAGGATGCTTGGGGAGACATACTCGGGTCAAACATAATTGGATGCGGATCCCAATGTGAATTGATGGGTACCTAAAAAGTATTGAATTTTAATACCCAGCACTATCGATGATGTTTGGCCCTTATCACAACAAATGTTCCTTTGTCCAGCGTGGCTCAGGTTCAAGAGGAGTTTATATAGAGAGACTTTGAATTGGAAAGTGATTCTTCAAGGTGGAGTTTGTTAATGTCAGAAAACTGCTTAATGACAGGAAAAAAAAACATTTTTTGGTTAAGGCAAAATAATTGTAATATCTTTGTACCTAATAGCATAGCTGAGACTCTTTAAATGGCAGGGATATGCATTTTTACACACACACATAGAGAGAGAGAGAGAGAGAGAGAGAGAGAGAGAGAGAGAGAGAGAGAGAAAAATCTTTGACCCACTACAGAGTGCATAGTTGAAGTTTCCAAGAGTTTCCATGCGTGGACTTGACACAGTTTCATTCTAGTTGAACTTATTTCATACAGTTCAAAACTCTTATGAATACATATTTCGTTATAGGTATGGGATAATTCTGTTTACATGCCATTGGCAATTGTTATCAGGCCCAAAGGTCCAGTTTGAAGCATCCTCAGTTATATTGGTTTTGATGAGATAGCAAAACTAATAGCTTATTACACTGTAATAGACGTGTCGTTGTTTGTATGTTGTGACCTTTACATTCTGGGTCAGAGTGCCCCATGGAGACCAATGTAAATAAAATATGTGGACTAAAGCAGAGATGTTTTCAGAAATTCAGCAGACAAAACCTCAACTTAAAAAGAAAAGGGTCATTCTGATTGAGTTTACATGTTGCCCTTCCTCATAGTGATTAAAGGGTCATGTTATTTTGGTTAATGACATCAGAGGAGACCATATTGTTGTTAGTCATACCTAACATTGTCTGCTATCTCAGACACTTCCTCCCCTATTAATCGTTATTGTTCCTCTCTCTCTGTGTCACTATCATGAGTAAAGAAATGGTCACGAACCTTTATTCTGAAGTTGACTGATGATTCTGCAGAGTGAAGTGTGGACAATGCCAGGAACAACCTGTAACTCTGTACGTCAGTGTACCAAAAAAAACATTTTTCACACCTCTACCTCCTAAGATCACATGATCCTTACCCATGAAAACAATAATAGATCCCATAAGCACAGGAGTGTCTTTCTGTGAGGGGGAGGAGAGGTGACTGAGCAAAGGATATTTTGTGAGAACCACCATAAACTACCTTTATAGATTTGCTTTGTATCTGTTCATCATTGTTCATTGATTAGATTGGCTGGTCAGATTTGCCCTTTTGAGTTATTTAGGGCTCACTTTATGCTTCACACAGGCCCCAACAAATTGGTGCTCAAATGCTTAGCTGTTTTTTAATCACTTCACTAGGTCATGGAAGGCAGATGCTGATTTTGCAGTGATTCTCACTCTCTAAAACAGGCTATAAAGAGTAAATAAGAGGATGTTATTTCTCTATATTACAAAGTTTTGCAGTTCAGAAACATTCATACCAGTGAAGAAATATAATTGACTCAAACATTGACCTATTGACTAATATATGACCCAAAAAACGATGTATGCTACTGCGTGAAATCAGTAAAGATAAAAGCGGAGAGGGAAAATGAGTAGGGGAGACAGGCTAGAAGGCTCTAGCCACAAATTCTTTTGGTAAATATGCATTTGTGTTTGACTTTGCAAACAGAGAAAATGCCTTATCTACCTGCACACAAGCAAACCCTGATACAGACATTTACCATCCTGTTATAGCATTTGGTAGAAGCAAACCGCTACGAGAGCATTAAGAGAAGGGAAGTGAGGAATAGGGGAAAGGGATGTGAGAAGAGAGGATACTGGTCAAGGCAGGGGAGATGATATAGAGGGTGAGAGGGGCAGAGAGCTGTTGGATGTGAAAAGAAAGAAAATGCAGTGTACAGTTGAGGGAAATTGAGAGGAGAGAAAGGCAGAGGGAAGGAGTTGGGAGTAGGAAGGATGAGTGTTATTATTAGAAGTGGAAATCAGAAACACTAGAGAACACTTCCTGTGGTCTTGGAGGAAGATATGTCCTGGTTTACCACTAGGACCAAGTGAATTTCTAAGTGTCAAAATGTCCCTCCACTTCCTGTGCAAACGAGCAGTGTTAGAGTTACCAAAAGTCATGCAAGGAAACAGTAGATGCCATTATATTTACCCCTTTCTGTTGACGCCTTGTTGGCCTTCTCTTACACTCCCCAAAATCAATTGGCCTTTCGAGGATTACACCAGGGGTATTATAGTTCATGTTTGTTTTTTATGGAATTTTCCACGTAAGGCAACTAGCAAATTAACAGGGCCTCGGGGCAAAAATGCTCATAAAATGCCTGTCAAATTAAAAATGCCCACGACAATTAGAAAAACTAAACAAAAAACTTTTTTTTTGGTTTGCACTTTTTGTTTTTTCTTTGTCATATATGTGAAAGTGACTACTATCCCATGTGGGCCTCCGTCGGTGATTGGTGATACATAGCAAAAAAACTAACATTTTTCACACCTGTACCTCCTAAGACTGTACAATCCTTTCCTGCGGAAAAAAGCTCCTACAAACACAGGAGTGTCTTTCTGTGATTATTTGTGATAATACACTTTGATAAACTTTTATAATTCAATACAATTTTATTGAATTTATTATTTATTTATTTATTTATTTCCTATCCTATCTTCAAATCATATGTGTCACACCAAACTGAACACAAATATAACAAAGCCATAACAGACATTTTATGAATTGATATTCTGGATAGACGTCTAGGCTACTATCCACTATCCATACTATCTGTGGGCCACCGTATGTGATTCGTGACAGCCTATGACCAGTAGAAAATGTCTCTGATTGTTTATGTGATGATATATTATCATTTAAAATGAAACAAATATAAGTAGTACAGTCTGAGTGTTTATTTGCGGATATGCAACATAAATGTATTGTATGTGTTATTTTATAGAGTTGCAAGAAAAAGTTTGCGAACCCTTTTGATTTACCTGCATTCCTGTATGTCAGTGGTCAATAGTCAGTGTTGTGATTGGTTGTTAATAGTGTAGCCCAATAACCAACAAGATCAATCCCTCCCAGAGCAGTAATTGATGCCGCTGGGGTTTGTTGCCGGCGGTGTCCTCATATATGTAGCATTATGTTTTGATAGAGTTTCAAGGTCATAGAATACACTTCTCATTTTAGTGTTCTAGCTCAAGCTAGATGGGCCTATGACTGTCTGAATCTAATGCAAGTTTATTTTTAGCCCTTTATCACAAACAAGCCTCAAAGGACTTTACAGGCCTAACTAGGTCAGGCTGATAGACAGTCAGATTTATGACGCAATCAGTTATCAATCAATTATGACAAATGAGCTGTTAACAGAAGATGATCAGAACAATAGCACATAAAAACAGAATAACAGGTAGAAGAGGACTGAAAGGATTTAACAGAGGAGGACATAGTGAGCCACCATAATCAGCCTAAGGTAACCTAACCTGGCTGGCACCACCAGCCTAAGGTGCTCTAACAAGACATGGAATAATTCCCAGAAAACCAAAGAGGCATCCCCCCCAACGAGGATGGCTGGGCATGCAATAGATGCCATATAGTGCAGGCCATGTAGTTCAGTGTGTATAGTCCAGTCGAATGGTTCAATATACCTTTTTCAGGCAGTGGCAGGTTCCTGCATGGACACACTAGATCAGTTGCACTGATCAGAGGTCGCCCTAGGCCTAATATCTAGATTGAGTCTAATCTAATATAACGAGACTGTGAACATGTGCTGTCCATAAGGCATTTTAAGAGGAAGTTCAGCTGTTATGAAACTATTTATCAGCTGATCTCATTCTTGTCTGTCTGTCTGTCTCTTCCAGGTGGTGTATTGAAACCTCAGTACACAGCACTCTGAACCAGCGGCCAAAGCTTCATCTGGTTTTCTAGGACCAAGCTGTCTATACCAGATTGCCAATCTGTGTGACAGTGTACCAATGAAGGGGACCAGCACTTAGAGGAGAGCAACTGGCCTGCCAAGCCCGATTTTGTCCATTTAACTATTAGCTCTCGTGTAGCTGAAGGTGTCTGCGAGTCGTGCTGACAGCAGGGCACTGTAATGTTGTAATGGAGGACTGGTCAGCCTGATCATGAAGCTGGCTCAGCTTCCCAGCTACATGTAGCATGTTAGCGTGTGGCTAGCTAGCTACACATGGTGACAGATCAAGTCATTATCCTCCTTCCCTCCATCTTCACCCCTGGCCCCTACAGGGGGGTATATACTAGTTGGTAGTGGTGCCCCCTTCCCCCATCCATCCATTCATCCTTCCATTCATTCATTTATTTATTTATTCATTCATTCATTCATTCATTCATTCATTCATTCATCCATTCATCCATCCACCCATCAACTGATAGCCAAGCGCCTAGTTATTGTTCCATATCCAACTCGTTCTCAGTCCTAGGTAGTGCCCAGACACTCCCCATCTTTAAATTCAACTCAGGTCTTCCCCAGTCCCGTGCAACTAACCTCAGCTCAGATCCTGTCCCCCCCCCCCAAGTCCAACCCAACCTAGCCCAACATAGCATCTGGCAGTCAGGCCGGCAGGCAGCTGTTTTGGTGGTTGTGTGGGTTGCATGGAATCGGCTTAACCGTGGAGAGGCCAGGCTACCACAAACTGATGGACTTTGACAAGCGAGGAGCAGGGGGCGGAGGCGGAGGAGGAGGAGGAGGAGGAGGAGGTGGTGGGGGGAAGGGTGAGGCAGAAGAGGGGAAGAGGATGTCTGGGAAGACGGGGAGTCGATCGGGGCACGGTGGCCGGAGTGCCGGCTCCAACTCCGGGGTTCTGATGGTTGGACCAAACTTCCGGGTTGGAAAGAAGATTGGCTGTGGGAACTTTGGAGAACTGCGACTTGGCAAGAACCTTTACACCAATGAATATGTGGCCATCAAACTGGTAAACCTCCTCGCTCCTTATCTAGTTCGTAGCATTGTATTGTTGTTGCTTGCAACAATTACAAACGTTATTTTTTCAACAACAGTTGGGAAGTTGGGAAAGTTGCACTTGGACATCCCTGTAGAGGGGCGTAGAAATCTGGTAAATCCAAAAAATTAACTAACTTTCATTTTTAATTTTAACTGAGTTTTAGGGCCCTGCTTAAGGGCTTCTTGTTGGTAGCTGCATTTCTCATTAACTTCCCCTGCCCAGATTGTTTTCTCCAATATTAACCAGCTACTACCCTTGTGAATATGTGATTCACAAACACATAATAAGCAATTGAGGAATACAAAGCAGATTCGTACCCTCCTGCTGTTTCTCATTATTTCCTATTTTATTGTGTCGATGTGATCACCTCTTTTACGCAACGAGAATTCCTCTCATCCAATCACATGCTGTGATGATGTCTGTTTCCTTTTTCAGGAGCCAATCAAGTCTCGGGCACCGCAGCTCCACTTGGAATATCGCTTCTACAAACAGCTTGGGAGTTCAGGTGAGAACCGCCGTCTCTGACCTCAGGCTGGCTACTGTCCCGTTAAATTTCACAGAAGCAAACATCTCAGTGGGCTGACATATAACCAACATTTTACAATGCTCGTTTAAAGGTGCTACATGTAGCATTTCTTAAACATCATTATATCAGTGTCAAATTAATTGTGATACCTTGTATAAATAAATGAGACCATGGTGGAGACGAGACATAGCCTCTATCTCACACCAATGGTGTTGTTATTGCTAGTGTTTCTCAAAATAGAGACTACATTTCCCATAAACCCTGCTTCCTGTCCCCCCTCCCCCTCCCTGTCATCGTTGTCTTATTGAAGAGGATCAACATGTTGGAAGTGATTTCTCTATCGGTCTTTCACTCCTTCCACCATCTGCCAGAAACTCTGAAAGCTTTAGCTCCTTTTGTGTGGAAGAACAGCGCCCTCTCCTGTTTTGTGCTGTAAAGCAATCTAGCAGATTTCTTGCCAAATCTGACCCGATAGTACACAATGTAAAATGCTGTGTAAAGGCTGCCAATCCTCTCGCCGATTGTTTACAGTAATAATACCAATGGGCCTCATTTAAGCAACGTGCATATGATCAAATATGATCGTAAAAGCGTTCGTACGAACGTTTCTACGAACATAGTCTGACGCATCATTTTGTTCGTATCTGAATTTGTTCGTTGGTACGATCAAATCCTACGTATGTTTGGAAACATGCGGAAATGTGTTCGTGTGTTTGGAAACATGCGGGAAGTCTCTTAGAACAATTTATTCTTTATGAAAAATCAATTGCAGTAGTGCCAAACCTCAACAACAACAAGATGTTTCAGTAGCCTTGTAGAAGAAAAAGACCTAATAGGCTGAAATGGCGTATTTACCGAACTGTCCTCATTCATAACAATACAAGATGATCAAACTGGTAATGGGTTGATCACATGGACTGGACGCCTTACGAATACAATAACATAGTCCTACCATCTGATGAAGATGCAGTCTGGGTTTGATCTAACTCCAATGCCGACTGGACACCCGACAGTGCGGTCTCTCCTATTATTGATTGATCCTCTGATCCATGTTGGATAGCGACTCAGTGCGCTGCCGTCCTCCTGTGGCTGTTAATACGCGTCTACTTCTCATCAAATTCTACTCTCTATTCTCATTCTACTCATTTATCAAATATACACCTGTTCTAGGCACAAATCGAGGTTTCCCGCACATTTCATGAATCCCACGTTGGTATTTTCTTACGCACATACATATGACAAATTTACAAATAATTTATGAAAACTTTCATGAATGAGGCCAGACGCCTCAAAATAAATGTGGTGATGATTTATTGAAATGCCACATGTAGCACCGTTAATTCATGTGTGCCTTTCAGCCTTGATATGTAAGTGTGTGTATGCATTTATTTACCTGCATGCCTGTGTTGATGAATGCGTATGCCTGTGCCCATCTCTCTGTCTCTTTCTCGCTCTATCTATCTGTCCATCCAGAGGGTGTACCCCAGGTGTTTTACTTTGGACCATGCGGCAAATACAACGCCATGGTTCTGGAGCTACTGGGGCCCAGCTTAGAAGATCTGTTTGACCTCTGTGACAGGACCTTCTCTCTGAAGACTGTACTCATGATAGCCATACAACTGGTAAGACAGACACACTGACACGTGAGCTTCCAAAAATGAGCAACCTTTTTAAAAATATTGTTTGTTGTTGTCTTTATTTCTATGTTGCGCTCGTTTCACATAGCCCTGATGCATTCCCATCAACATTGTTTATTGTTGTGAATTTGTCGTTTTCCATTTTTCCCTCCCTTTAGATCACCCGTATGGAGTTTGTCCACACAAGGAGTCTAATCTATCGAGACGTGAAGCCCGAGAACTTCCTGGTGGGCCGACCTGGTTCTAAACGCCAACACACCATCCACATCATAGACTTTGGCCTGGCTAAGGAATACATAGACCCAGAGACCAAGAAGCACATCCCATACCGAGAACACAAGAGTCTGACTGGAACCGCTAGATATATGAGCATCAATACGCATCTGGGCAAAGGTGAGAGATTCATGGTACATAGACTCACAAACAGGCACACATCTACCCAGCAGCCCACCCAAAAGTCAAAGACCTCTCTGTGCATAAATAAGAGCAGGTACATTGCCATTAGCTAAGCTAAGCCATTTGCCTGGTTTCAGTGGTTGGATTTGTTATGTGATGTGGGTGAAATTGAAAATGAAATTTATTTTATGCTCTATTGCCCTTTATTATGGTCTTTTGAGAAGTATAAATTGCTTCTATTACTTTACATTTCTTTTGGTTAGATGATGGTAAAAGTGATGTTTCCAAAGAGGTGGATGTGGTGAACTCTTTGCAAAAATACCATCATAATTTGTATGTCTGATTTTGATATTGTTTAGTAGTATGTTTACGCACACAGTTGCAGTGTGATATATGGATGTAGTATCTTATATACTTACATACAATACATCCCTGGGAATAGGCACAGAGAGATTGACAGAAAGAGAAGGACTAACTTGAATATGCAGACACTGCCTGTACCAAAGTATGGCACATGCAAGCATGTATTCAGGCCAATAACTCTGCTCTGGTAACTAGCAGCTAGTATAGGTTGGTCTGTCAAACTCACGAGAATATTGATTGGTGATGTCATGTAAGCACCTCTCCTTTCTCCTGATTGGCTTTATTTTGTTCATCTCTATCTATTGATCCCAAAGTTGCATTGACATTGGACTTGGGGCAGAGTGTCCTATTGATTGGTGATGTCATTTAAACCCACCCCCCTTCCTGACTGTCTGTTTTTCAGTTGTTTATTTTTATTCATCCTGAAATCACATTGATTTAAGCTCCTCCCCCTTTCCTGATTGGCTGTTTTTTGATCAGCTACAGTCATGCTTGAAAGATTGTGAATCCTACAGGTGGTGGCCATTATTTCATATATTATAAATAAATTACCATATAAAATCCTTATCTAACTTTCAAATCTTAATGAGGACATCACAAATAAAGTACATGTACAAATATATATGATATACTTTCATTATTTATTTCACAAAGCGTGTGCAAAAATATGTCTCGGTGAGGTTTGAGGTCTCACACTAACAGACACTTCAGGTCCTGACAGCAGTTGGTTTAGGTCAGGACTTGGACTTGGACAATCCAAAACACTAAACTTCTTCCTGAGTCATTCTTTGGTAGATTTGTTTGAATGTTTAGGATCATCGTCTTGTTGAACAGCCAATTTCAGTCCAGCTTCAGCTCTCAGACTGATGTTCTGTCTGACGTTCTCTTCATGAATTGTCTGGTTTCCCTCAGAATTCATTGTTCCCTTAATGAGGTCCAGAGGAAGAAAAACAACCCCAGACCATGACACAAATGCCCTTCAAACTATTCTCATTTTACTACATGCACAATTTCCTCTAAAGACATATATAATTGGTGAATATAGATCCTTTATTTTAGATATTAGTTAAGGCCTATTTTGATTAAATAAGGATTGCATGTTAAAAAACACTATTAAAGGGTTTCACAAACATTCAATCATGTAATCAATTTGTTTTGAAACCGCATTGTGTGTAACTGCTCATTGGGCTTCTATTCATCTCTACCTCAAACCAAAGTCTAGTATACACGTGTGCCACCTACTGCACTCAAAGGCATTTGCCAAGAAATAGAAACAAAAGGGTGAACACACACATCAAAACAGCGAGGAGGTATGGTTGGTTTCATAGAGCCAAGTAGGTCACAGCTTATCATGAATTACATGCTCGGTTTTTTTTGCATATGCATCACATATGTACTTGAGAACAGGAAGGAAGACTGGAACAGAGGAAAGATGACTTTTTCCACCGTTCAGTAGACTGACTACCTGTGTTCTTTGCATCACTTCACTCACAAAAGTGCACTTTCAGGTGTAATAAAGAGTTTATCCACTGTATCCTTGTTTCTATTAAATGAAATGTGATATTGTGGTATAATTACAGTAAACAAATGAGATTATGGTGGAGACATTTGGTAGCTATCTACTCACACCGGTGATATTGTTAGTGCTAGTGCTAGTGCTGTAGGCTTTACTGAAGATGTTAAGGATTTAAAAAATAGCTCTTTTTGCACTGGAAGAACAGCGCCCTCTTCCTGTTTTGTGCCGTAAAGCAATCAAGCAGATTTCCCTCCAAGTCCGACCTTGTGGTACACAATGTAAAACGCAGAGTAGAGACCGGTAGAGGCTGCCAATCTTGACAGTGACAGTCTTGTATTTTTTTTACAGCTATTATACTAATGTCTCCAAATTAATGTGGTCATGATGTTAAAATGCTACATGCACCTTTAAGGTCAAGAATAATGCATAAACACCCAGTCTTCAGTAGGTGTCATTTGAACCTTTGTTTTTTCCTTTCTGCCATTTCAGAGCAAAGCAGGCGGGATGACCTGGAAGCTCTAGGTCACATGTTCATGTACTTTCTGCGGGGCAGCCTACCCTGGCAAGGACTCAAGGTGAGGTGTTACATCTTACATCTTTGGTATTCAGCTGCAATGTGTTTTTTTTTAAACTTATTGTGGATGAATCACATGTGATGAATAAATGTCTCTCTCCATCAGGCCGACACTCTGAAGGAGCGTTATCAGAAAATAGGAGACACAAAGAGAGACACGGCAATAGAGGTCCTCTGTGAGAGCTTCCCAGGTCTGTATACATAGCTCAGCTAGCAATGCTCAGTGTGCTGATGTTATGTCTTTAACGTTAGCTGAAGTTGTAACAAGTAGTTAAGTTTACTCACACAATTGATGCTTGCTCCAAAAAAGAACGCTCCTCATTGGTTGCAATATTGCGTTTGTCCAGCAGATGTCGCAGTTAGACTGTGATCAACATGGCTTTAGACTTGATGGAGTTTTTTTTAGGGTTTGCGGAAAACCCTGAGTGTCCTGAGTGTTTGCTTTGCTAACATTTAGGGTACCAAGTGCTTTTGTGTTGATGAATGTGTCCTGGTAACAAGCATGTAAGCCTCTCTTGTCATGTGCGACTCTATGTGCCTGTGTGTATGTAACAGAAGAGATGGCCACCTACCTGCGGTACGTGCGTCGGCTGGACTTCTTCGAGAAGCCGGACTACGACTATCTGAGGAAGCTCTTCACAGACCTCTTTGACAGGAACGGATACATCTTCGACTACCAGTATGACTGGACTGGAAAGCCACTGGTGAGTGGGTGTGGAAGGGTTAAGGTTAGTCCTTCTTTGACAGGAATGTGTACATCTTTGATTAACAACATGACAGTAAATGAGCTTGCATGACGTTAGAGACATATCGAATTCGGCGCCCCAGAGCGCAGTGTTTACCTGTGACCCACTTCCTGTCTCTCAGCCCACTGACCTCACTTCCTGTGTGTTTAGCCTACACCTATTGGTCCAGTGGCCAGTGAGACACCACTTCAGACCAGCAGCCGAGAGAAGGCACCGCAGCAGACCAAAAACCAGGTATACACACACACACACTGAACAAAGATGGAACGAAATGCGTACACGTGCACGCACAGAATGCACAAATGACTCCCATATAGCACCCACACACACATAATGTATCCACACTCACAAGCAGAACACACACACATCTGTCCAGGTTTTCAGGCCATTTCGTTGAAGACCCCAGGCTTCAGACATTTCAAGTTGAGGGAAAGCCGTAAACAGACCGCCTCTTCCCCCTTTTGCATGGGGCTTCCACATGTGCACACTCTCCCGTCGACTCTTACTGTACGTGCACACTTATGTGCACACCCGCCTGTTGCTTCTCCGCCAAATACTGACTCTGAACTCACTCTTTATTTTCTGTTTCCTCTTTCACTCCTTCCTCTTCTGTTTCCTCCTGCTCGCTCCTCACCTCTCCTCACCCTGCCACTCCTCATGTTTCTCCCATTGAATTCTTCTCTGCCGTTCCTCCCACCGCGTGCTCCGCCCCCCCTCTTCCTCCTCGCCATACCTCTTCTCTCACCGTATTCCTCCCTCTTATTCTCTTTTCACCCTCCAATCTTCTCTTTTTCCACCTTGTCCGTTCTCCTCAACCCTCCTCACCTTCCTTGCCCTTCCTCTCTCCACCTTCTTCTCCCTCCCCATTTCTCCTCCAATCGGCTTCCCGTCTCCTCTAGTCTCCAGAGGGGAAAGGCAGTGAGTCCCAGCCCACTCCAGTGACCAATCGAGAGCTGCTGGGCTCCCATCTCACTGCTGATAGGCTGGGAGGGTCTGTCCAGGTACTGGGAGGGAGGGTTAGGTCTGCCGGCTTCCTTTCTGTCCTACCTGTCTATCTGTCTGCCTGCATGACCTTCTCTGTCTCTGCAACAGGAAGTAGACTGTCATCACACTTTAACTAATAGAACATGGGAAGACTGTCATGTTAAACCTATTTGTTAATTAATCGAGGAAGGTTTGTTCTTGATGATGTCAACTGCATTTTTTTGTGAGCTGGCCAATCACAAAGAAGAACAGGCGGGGTTTCACACTATGTAGGTGGATGATAGTTTAACAACAACAACCAGTAGTGGTAGTAAAGTTGGTGTTAGCTGTCCTGATCATAAAGAGTCAGTATGGAGCACAGTGGCTGTGCACGTGCAAGTACTGTTTGCTGATAGTGGCAGTTACCTGCTGCATACATGTCCTTCTTTGCTTGTGTGTCTGTCTCTACAAGTAGTCCTCTCATCTGTCTGCCCCCTTGGCCTTACAATAGGAATGCTGAGACGGGTATGAGGGGAGTGTGATGGGGAGGAGAAATGTTTGTGGGGAACACAATGGAGTAGGGGAGGTTGAGGTGTGTATTTTGTAGCAGGGAGAGTGAATACATTGGCATATTGGGGTAAGAACCTTTGGTAGTTAAATTGGTAAAGTGCCTGGTAGACTAGAGGAATCTAGCAGCCACAGTGAGAATGTATCAGTGTGTATCTGGTGCCAGAGCTGTGAAAGAGTCATTAAAAATATTCAGGCCCCGATCATTCTCAGTGATTCAGTTTCAGCCAGTAAACAGAGTTGCGCCTAAATGTCCACCAAGTAATGACTGAATCACTGGAGGCTTCCAAAAGTTCCCTGCAGTGTCACAACCCTGATAGATACAAGGCTTTGGCACTAACGTCCCACCCTGACTGGACGCTGGCCCTCTCACCACTCATCCCTCTCTTCTCCCATGTCCTGCCTCCAGGTGATGAGTTCGACCAATGGGGAGCTGAATACAGATGACCCCACTGCAGGACACTCCAACGCACCGATCACAGCCAACGCCGAGGTGGAAGTGGCTGATGAGACCAAGTAAGAACATAAACACACACGCAAATAAAAGTAGGATATGTAAGTCTATATTCCACTTGACATACAACGTGGATATGAGTTCAGACATAATCAGCCGTTTCTACTGACACTAAATTGACAATAAACGCAGGCAAAATTGCCTCTTGAACGGTTGAACTTGTTTCCCACATTCATTATATTAGATTGTGCACAGATATAGTGGGGACAGCTTCTAAAGGGGTAGTTTAACCTTTTGGAAAAACAATATTAACAAACCAAGAAGGAAGAACATTTTTAGGTCACAGAAGTGCAGTGCCTTAGTTAAGGAAAAGTCATGGAATTTTACATCGGGGCCATGGTGGGAAACCTGTTGGTGGTTAACTGTACTCATACAAGGGTGAAAACCCCCAAAACAGAGCTGCTGATACTTATCATTCAGAGTCAGGGGCAGCGGCTAAAATGTTTTTGTAAAACTGACGTTCAAGCATGTGTGTGTGTTTCAGGTGCTGCTGTTTCTTCAAGAGGAGGAAGAGGAAAGCTG
>CABFOQ010021818.1:17613-32031 GCA_900660455.1 Gephyroberyx darwinii | reverse complement strand
CCCTTTTCCTGCATACACCGATCAGCCAGAACATTAAAACCACTGACAGGTGAAGTGAATAACATTGATTATCTCATTACAATGGCACCTGTCAAGGGGTGGGATATATTGGGAAGCAGGTGAACAATCAGTTCTTGAAGTTGATGTGTTCGAAGCAGGAAAAATGGGTACGCGTAAGGATCTGAGCGACTTTGACAAGGGCCAAATTGTGATGGCTAGACGACTGGGTCAGAGCATCTCCAAAACGAGGGTGTGGGCTAACCAGGTATGCAGTGGTTAGTACCTACCAAAAGTGGTCCAAGGAAGGACAACCGGTGAAACCAGCGACAAGGTCATGGGCGCCCAAGGCTCATAGTGCGTGGGGAGCGAAGGCTAGCCCATCCGGTCCGATCCCACAGAAGAGCTACTGTAGCACAAATTGCTGAAAAAGTTAATGCTGGCTATGATAGAAAGGTGTCATAGCCGCAGACCGGTCAGAGTGTCCATGCTGACCCGTCCACCGCTGAAAGTGCCTACAATGGGCACGTGAGCATCAGAACTGGACCATGGAGCAATGGAAGATCATGTGGACGACCGGGTGCATGTGCGTCATTTACCTGGGGAAGAGATGGCACCAGGATGCACTATGGGAAGAAGGCAAGCCGGCGGAGGCAGTGTGATGCTCTGGGCAATGTTCTGCTGGGAAACCTTGGGTCCTGGCATTCATGTGGATATTACTTACACGTACCACCTACCTAAACATTGTTGCAGACCAAGTACACTCCTTCATGGCAACGGTATTCCCTGATGGCAGTGGCCTCTTTCAGCAGGATAATGTGCCCTGCCACACTGCAAATTGTTCAGGAATGATTTGAGCATGAACATGTCAAAGATCAAGGTGTTGACTTGGCCTCCAAATTCCCCAGATCTCAGTCTAATCGAGCATCTGTGGGATGTGCTGGAAAAACAAGTCCGATCCATGGAGGCCCCACCTCGAAACTCAGGATTTAAAGGATCTGCTGCTAACGTCTTGGTGCCAGATACCACAGGACACCTTCAGAGGTCTTGTGGAGTCCATGCCTCGACGGGTCAGAGCTGTTTTGGCGGCATGAGGGGGATCTACACAATATTAGGCAGGTTGTTTTAATGTTATGGCTGATCGGTGTATACCGTCCCTCTGAAAGGGACATTCACAAATTTCAAGTTGTTGCAAACACTGCAGCAGGGCAATGCAGTAGGGGTGTTACGAGACGACAGTATTTGTATTTGTTCAGCAAACAAAATTATTTGTATTCCTTAAAACCTTAAATCGGAAATGGATGGATTTTCATCATCATTATAATCATTGTCAATGCTGTTGTTAAGTTATTAAAGCATTCAACTTTTAAGATTTTACTATGATCAATCAATAATAATGTAAAAAAGCTTTTTGTTTTATTATACTTTTTAAGTAAAAGTGCTATAGTACAAATAAAATGTATTGTTATTATTTAACAAACAATAAACTTTTTTTAAACAGAAAAAAGTAAAAAATAATTTTTATCATTTTTAATCATTATTATTTATTATATTCATAAATCAAAATACCTTATCCTTATTATGAACTACTGTATGTTTTGGACTGCATTAACCCTCTGCCCTATAACCGAGGGAGACTGAAAGACCAGTTATACACTTGAAAATCTTTATAAATCAATATTCCTTATCTTCATTCTGAATGACTGAATGCTTTGAACTCACCTCAGACAGATGTTTAACATCCTCGCCCCTGCTGATTTTACTTTTGCACAGTTTACAGACCACCGTGGTTAGATCTGCTCTGTAACTGAAGTGCTCCCCGACGCTCCCAGTGCACAATTTGTTTGGGTGGGGGAGCAGCACGACAACCAGGCTGAATAGACCCCTGATTAACTTGATTGTCTTTATTTTCTGAATCTGAATCAAGGTAGTCAAAGGAGCTCTGCCCTGGTGTGACTCAGAGCAGCAGATTTGACCGGGGGAAACAGCCAATGTAACTTGAAAGTTGTCTTCACCAATGCAAGCTTTGACTATTCATGTAGCAGAACCAATATAAGCCTACATCTACGAAATATTACGAAGCAAAAGCATTATGATTGTTTTTCTGCCACACATCCTTTAAAGAGCTCCGTAAGATATAGGCCTTATAAAAAAAATAATGATAATTGTATATAATGTATTATTTGTTTATTATTTGCTTTGCCGAATATGATATTTGTATTTGGATACTTCCCTACAATGCAATTGATGCATAAAGGGGCATTAAGTTACAGATTGCTTAATGGCCCTTAAAAAAACACATCCCTTTTTGTTCAAGGCCCCCATTTCAGGGTGCCACATGGATTTGAAGTTTTATTCCAAAATGAGATATCTACCATCCCCTACTCTACTAAACATGATTGATAGCAAAACAGTGAAACAAATTATTAGAAGTATTTTTTTAAAGGGTAATAGGTAACTTTGGACATCGATTGACAAAATGACAACTGACTGGATCCTTTATAATTTTGGGTTTGGATGATGAACTTAAGGTACAGTAATAATTTGTAGTATTTCGCAACAGATGTCATCATTTTGAATATTTTTAGCAGGATGTCATTTTTTTTCTTAGTGTGCAACGACCTCGAAATGTCCAATACCCAAAAACATTATCAGGCTTTTGATATCTTATTTTCAAGTACTCTTTCCAGCCTTTTTGCATTTCAGTGTATCTTTTTATGAATCCTCAGCTCCACTTGGCTCTAAATTCCTCTGAGGAAGTATACAATACGTGGTTCGGGTAAATGAGAGCCTTATTATTATCATGCTCCATCACAGGGCCTCAAGATTGTGATGTGCAATTGTGCAACTTACATCTCTGATGAAGGAGCATGATGATTCAAAGCTGATGATTTGAAGCATTGGGAGATTTATTTGATTTTATTTATTTGTTTTTGGTCCAGCTAAAAGACAACATCAATGTATGTCTAGAGGTTCTCTATAAATTAAAATGTTGCTTTCAACGGTGCTGCTTCAAACACCCAGATGATGTTATGGCATAAAATCATGCCTGGTTAGGTGTCCTGTAGTGTTGTCGGGCGTTCCTGACATGTCCATCTCTGTAACATCTTGTGGTTAACTGAGGATATTTGGCTTTAATGCAATTGTGTTTCCTGACAAGGAAAAACACTGAGGCAAGTAAAGCAATTACTGTTTCTATTCCCTCACTCAGGAGGCTCCTTTGAATACAAAATACAATAATTATGATGCTAAGAAATCAACCATTTCTTCCCAGTAAAACATGTCTATCTCAACTCTTTTCAACCTTACACTAGCACTATGTGCTGCAATTGACAGTTTTCAGCTAAGAGGAAAAAGGAATAAACCCACCAGGCTGGTCGCCTCACACCCAGTCACTGATGCAGCCCCATGCAGGCTCTGCAACTCGACTCAACAGGAAGTCAACTAGGAGAAAAGGTTCCTGAATATATGAAAAAAATATAGTGAAGAGGACTTGAGGAAGGTAGCTGGGCCAGTCAGGTTTCTTGGCGGGTGGAAGTTCACGTAGCATAGCATTCCTCTTTCACATAGCCTGTTGAAGCCTGCTGGTCTTTGGTTGGGATGGCCTGTGTGAAGTTAGAAAAGACAGCCATCATAATCCATCATTGCTTCCTACCATAGGCACTCTAAGAGGGTGCAGTTAATGGCCAAGATTTGGTTAGGTTTAGACAGGAGGTTTGACATGGAGGTTTGGCTGTGTGGGTTTAGCTGAGTTGCACCGCTCACATTGTTGGTACCACTGCTGCACATGCCAGGCAAAAATACATTTCAGATTTTTTGGCATTGAGTTGTAAAAAATGTGGGGACATCCAGCTCTTAATATCTGCAAGGCACTCATGGAGGGTGTCCGGGCAGTTTGGGTTGCTAGGTGTGAGGAGCTGGTATATCTGACGAATCATCAGCATAACAGTGAGAAGAGACGTTATGTTTATGGATAATGTGACCAAGCGGGTGCATGTACAAATAAGATAGGACCTAAAAGTGAACCGCAGGTAAAATATGCTGTGTATGATGATGAATTGCCTATGGTGACACAGACAGGTCTATTGGCAAGGAGCTGAATCAGTTCAGTGCTGTCTCTGTAATATCAACCCAGTGCCCCAGACCGTGAATTAAAGTTGCATGATCAATTGTATTAAAGGCAGTGCTTCAGTCTAAGAATAAGAATAGCACAATATCCAGGATCCAGGGTCCTCTCTGTCTTGTTCTCTATCTATCTTTTGCTTACATCGGTGTATTTAGATCAGTCAAATGGTCGGCCTACTAAAACACCTCTCAGGTGGACGAATCAATGTAACCGACCACATATTGTAGCCAAAAAGGAAATTCACCAACACCGGATCTGTGGAGACCCCATCCTTGGAAGAGATGTGACAAATGATGTGAGGGCAGAACAGCAGCTACTGCAGACTATCCTTTTGATCACATGTTCATGTGCGTGCCACTGTCAGACCCAGTACCAAGCCTTCCTTTGCCATGCACAACTGCACTACTAGTGAGAATAAGCCAAAACGCCTTAACCCACTGCTTTTAGGCAGCTTATTTAAAAGGAGGAAGCAAACTGGAGTAACCTCAAATGCTTGTGTGCCAATTAGTGGGTGTGAATCACAGATCTTAAAAGGGGTATGTCTGCCTGCTGCATGAGAAATATATATATATGTGTGTGTTTTCATGTATCCTATTAATCAAATAATAAATGTGTTTGTTAGTATTCACAGTATTCACAGCTCACAATCTATCTGAATCACCTGAATGTATGAATCATGAACCAGCTTTTCAACCTTCCTTATTTGGTAACTGCTCAGTTGCCACCACATTTCTAGGGTCACGACTTAAAAGTAAAATCCAACCAATATACAAAACATTTTTTTAAACAGCTCAATCAATATGTGACATGTCACACCATGTCTTTTCCATTAATTTGACAAGTAATGGAAAAGCACATTGTGGACAAATAGTTGCGATTCTGCCCCCAGGGCAGCGCTTCCCTGGTAAGGGGCAAGATGTTTTTGACACTTGATGCAATATATTTGTAGACTTGCACAATGTTATGATATTTTTAGAATTGTTACGTGGCCATATATATTATATTATATTATATATTATATTACAGTTATATATGAGTCTTAACTTGAACTACTGGTGAGAAAGCCATTGCTAAGAGATAAATCATACACCTTAGGCCTCAAAGGGCCCAGTGGCCACAGTTACCTTTGCAACAAAATGGATCTTATCTGTGACTCCTCTCAGTACGTCTGAGTGTGTCTCGACTCTAGAGGTGAAAGAGAGAGAGCCGTGGATCTCTCAGACTGCTGTGCTAATTAAAGGTATCAGTCATGAGAGATGCATGTCAGTTTATAAGGCGTAGACGCTGACAGGGCCCTCATTTGTCACTGCCCAGATTTATATCCAATAAGAATTCAATTGCCTGGCATAAATGCACGCTTTGATGTATGGTGTGTAGGTGTAAAGAAGAAGGAAGGGGGCGGTGGAGAGAGAGAGAGAGAGAGAAAGAGGGAGAGAGAGCGTGTGTGTGTGTGTATTTACGGTGTGTGTGTGTCTCAGAAAAAGTGTTGAGAATGAACTCATTCTACGTCCTTTATACGCCAGCAGAGTGGCATAAGACGTCAGTATCCTCCCCCATCTCTCTCTCTCTCTCTCTCTCTCTCTCTCTCTCTCACTTACACACACACGCACACATACACACACACACCAAGAACTCAAAACAACATACAATACAGTGGAGACAAGCACAACACATTTACTACTTCCACTGAATTACTGTATAAGAGACCACTCGACCTTAGCATCAAGGCACATGGGAATGAGATGTAAAGACTGGAGACAACAAAGACCGAACCAAAACACAATTTGAAAAGAACAGCTTCCGTCCACGGAGACCTGACCATGGAAAAAAACTGCACCATTATAAGGCACACCGGTAGAAAAGTACTGCATCAATAAGTGAAGCAGAAGAAAGAATGATCCTCTCCATTCCTAATATATAGGTTACTATGACTTGCAGGGAGAAGACAGAGGTCATGCATGCATTCGTCATCTGGATATTAAACACCCATCATCACTGCAGACAGTCTATTATGCTGATAGCCAAATTGTTAAAATAACATAGACCTTGTTTTCCAGCGGTAAATGAGTCATCTCTGTTCATGGGATTACCTTGGGGAGCTAACCAAACATGCTATTTTTCAACAAGTGATGCTGCAAAGTTGCAATTTTGCCAAGTGAAGCCTCCACCCTCACTCCACATCAGGACCAATCGATTTGCCCTTTCCTGCGCCATGTGGAGATGAAGTTCCTGATACCTTGGATAAACAGTTGTTATTTTCTCTGTCTGAGAGCATCTGCTAATAGCGAACTGACAGGGTGATGACAGTTGAGACTGTGTAAGCTGTTTTGCCGGTATTTCTGTCTCCTTCGCTCTGTCACTCTGTCTAACGTCCTCTCCATGACTCGACTGTGTGTCTGTCGATCCGCCGGTGTCTTAATCTCCCCGTCCCTCTGTCTGCCTGTCTCTCTCTCTGTCTGTCTCTCTGTGTCTTCTGTCTGTCTGTCCCTCAATTTTTCTCTCTCTTTGTCTGTCTGTCTCTACCTGTCTATTCATATTCATTCCTTCAAGTGTGTTTTGTCTATGTTACGTTTTTGTACTCTTGTACAACAATGTTCTTACACCCATGTATAGTGGTAGAGCCAAGTGTGATTTCACTGGTGCACCTTATATTTGAACACAGCTCATATGTGTCTACTGTATATGAATTCACTAAGCAGATTTAATGCACTCAAATTTAACACGTACGTTGACAGCACCTCATATAATTCAAATATGGCTTAATCCTGTCCTTTTATGCGCTACTGGTCGTGGGTATAAGAACTATTTCCATTTTATTGCTTCCGAACAATAAACTGAAAACAGTGTAATACTCTCACCGCCAGAGAACCCAAATAGCATTGCTTTAAAATGTCTGCTATACGACTGGATCTCATTGCTATGAATAGCAGCTCTAAGTACACGTAACTTGGAGTGTATAATGAATCATCTTTGCAGGATGTTCTTGTGAAGGATCCCTATTTTCTATTCATTTAAACATTTATTGAGGCTAGCTTGTTTATCATGGTTTTTTATCCATGTCTATAGGAATTATGTGGGGACAAACAAAACTGTTAATATTTGTTGTGAGCACACTTTAATTGACCTTTGTGTGTGAATAGTGTGTAGCAGACATGGTGTAACCTTGAGAGCTTCATGTTGATGTGCAAGAAGGGATGTGCAAGAAGGGAGTCTGTGGTTACCTGAACACAAAATGGAGTTACTTGGGATTATAAGCGGCTGAAAATACTCCACACAAATTCTGGCAGTTTGACCTGCTGCTGATTATGTCCCAGTGGACTTTATGTAATCAGGAGAAAATGGTGAGGGGAGAACCTTACCTGCAGTTTGCTTAGGGAAGGCAAATCTCTGAGCAGAGATTGATAGATTCAGCTGGCTCCTGTGTACATCCTTTCCTAGAGTTCATTCAAAAGGAATGCATTGATTTCCCCATGGCCTGAGCTAGTTTGGCTAAATCCCAGTTTACTATTCACTGGAGTTAGGTTTGTACACTTTCCAGCCCTTTAACAAGTTTACACTTACACCACCGCCACACATTGGTCTTCTCTTCCACACAGGCCACTGTGGTTGGCTTATGATTCACTGTTTTGTCCTCTAATTCATTTTCACTAAGAACTGACCAAGGCGAGCATTGTGTTTAAATCACCAAGAGGCTGATGCTCCTCAGATTAATGTGTCTGCTTACTGTTGAAGAGGTCATGGTGGAGGTTGCCTTCATACCAGGCTCTGGTAAACAGTGCATTTATGAAAATTGTAGCTTCTATGTATTGTGGATCCTGGTTTGTACGTGCTTAATCGAGGTCAGACTTAATCAACACTGGAATGTATAAAGGGGGATTGTGGGATTGTGGCCTTCTAAGTGGTTCAAGGTCAGAGCTATCTCTGGTGTGATTTGGTGTCATCTGACATTAAACCCCTGGAAGAAAAGTGAAATAAATCCTTGTCCTTGTCAGACTAATCTGACTCAATGGATATTTCACAAGGGAATAGCGATTTCTGCTTCTGCTCTTGAGCTGGCAGACGGTCAACTCTAATTGGTTTTCCCTCATCCCTTTGCTACACCCACAACTTGGTCCCCACATCTCAACCAGTCGCATTCTGTGTTGCATGTGGGTGCCATGGTTAATTGAACTCTATCTAATGGGCACGCGAGCCGACACCCATCACCTCCCTAGTTTTGAAATGCCAATGAATGTGAATGTGTGGAAAAAATCCTTTCTGTCTTTATTCCCTCCTGACAACTGCTTCAGACAGACTTCAAATGAAGTGAAACAAAGTGAGCAAAAACATCTGGTTAGTACTGCCAGTCTTCTGATGACTCACTATGGTCAGCCAGCAATTTGTTTTAATGAAAGAGAGGGTCAGGAGAAATATCACTGTACCACCACTATACATACACTGATACACAATCACATCTGCGTACATGGCTCCATTTACAGGTAGACTGCACCAGTTGAACTCCTCCCCTCCACTGAGATTACAGAAAAGTTGTGTATTACCGGTGTCCACTTAATGTTGAAAACATCAGTCCTTAGTTGGAGTTTGGCTGTTATGCTTTCCATCATATATACATGTTTTACTCTTTCCCTCCATAGTTGGACAGTTGGTGGCTTTACATTTCTCCATAACACTGTAATCATCTTTTTTGCAATCAGCAGCAACACCCCAAGTAAATATCTCTGATTTTTGTTATCCATTTCCTCTGGAGTCTCTCCCAGTATAAAGAATGCTGGCTCTAGAGGTATGTCTACCCCCATGATTTGCTTGATCTCCACCTCAATGTCTCTCCAGTATCGATATAATTTAGGACAATCCCAAAAAATGTGGGTATGATGGCCAATCTTCCCGCATTCTCTCCAACATAGTTCTGAAGTGTTGCTGTATCTCGCTAACACCAGAAGAGTCTTGAATACTGTCATTTTAGTTTTCCATTCACACTCTCTCCAGGTAGGACTGCTTGTTAGCTTGTGACCATCCAGGCATGTTTTTTTCCCACATTTCAACGGTGATAATAATATTCATTTCTAATTCCCATTTCTGTTTTGTTTCCATGATGTTTCCTGTTCTGTTATCTTGAAGCCATCTGTATAAGTGGGATATCAAGTTCCCTTTTATTACTCCCTCCATAGTCAACATGAAAATCTTAAATTAGATGGTAGTTTACAGATCTGTTCCCAATCTGCATGTGTGTAAGTAGTGTCGCATTTGAAGGAATCTAAAGAAATCCATCCCTGACAAAACAAATTCTTGCTGGAGATGTTCATATGATTTCAAAGTTTCCCCACAAAAAAGCTGATTCACAATAGTTAGCCCTTTGTCTGCCCCTTTTTCTCAAGCTGTTGTCTATGTTGCTTGGTAGGAACTCTGGGTTGCTATTTTTAATGCTCTGGTATTGAATTAAAAAGATTAATTACTTATAACCAACCAAGTTTGCATTGTGAATTTAATCCATTAATTTGAAAAGTTTTTGAATACTGTCTGGACATGCTTTATATTCTTTATGGCCAGTTTCAATCAATTGATACCATGGGGATAAACTTGCATAGTTTCCTCTTGTTCCATGTGGATTTTGTTTAGAATTTGGGCCAAAATAAACAACACAAAGCTCAGAATTGAGCCAGACACAGCAGGTATATTGCACCGCAAGGCCAAACACAGCTAGCAGTACTGCACCACTACAGGTGCTGGTTGAGAAGTTTGCCTTTATGGGCATACAGTATTTCTGCTGTCTATGCCATGGTGTGGGTTTGGCATGAGGTAAGTAGGAGGGAAGTTATGTGTTGAAGCTATGGTTATTTTTAACAGCAGGTCCCTGCCAGCACAAAGCTAGATGGAAGCCAGCACGCTCTGCTTCTACTTTAGCCTCCGCCTCTTAGCCCTGTCTAGGAGACATGCATGCAGAAAGCACATACATCAGCTCTTCTCCTCCAAATGCCATCCCATTCTTACTCTACATGCTTATACTTCTTACTTCTCCCATCATACCATATGCATACACATACATCCACGCAGTATGTAACTTACTGTACCACACGGACACACACATATCCATACACACGCTGGCTACAGTACATGGTGATAGAACCCCACTGGGTGTTCTGCAGGCTGCAGATCAACCAATAAATGTAAAGGTAAAGTCAGTCACAGCGTTCATTGGGGGAAGGAAGGAATACATCTTTCCATGATGTTATATGTTGAAAATGAAATCAAAACAGGATGGAGAACACCAATTGAATCTAGACGATGAATCATTACCATCTCTATGGTTATGAAGTGGTCATGATTTATGAGACCTGACCGGATTTCATAACCATCATGAAATGTCCCATTTTCTCTCTTCTTTTCTCATCGCTTTCTCTCCACATGCTGAAGAAACCATTGCTCCTCCTTGGCCTTGTCGGTCTTTATCTGAATAACAAGCACATAATTCGTGATAAGCTGCGACCTATTTGGCTCCATGAAACCAGCTACACCTCCCCTGCATTACTGTTTGGATGGTTGCTTTCTCCCGTTTGTTTCTATTTCTTGGCAACCGCCTTGGGGTGCAGTAGGTGGTGCGCACATGGTTTGATGTTACATGTGTATATTAGGCTTGGGTTTGAAGTAGAGATTAGCAAATATATTTTAATGTTTCCCGGTTAGCTGTCAGAGCTGTACACTTTTGTCCAGAAGAAAACACAGTTACACAGAGAATGGCATTAGCGGGCTCCACATAGTTTAAGGAATATAATTTATCAGTGAAATAAGCTGAAACAAGAACCCACCTTAGAACAGCACTTTAAATTCTTTATATGTGCAAGACAGTAAATGTTTTACTGTAAAGCCCTTATAAATATATATATTCTCTCCAATGAACCATCACTCATGTCAATGTGACTTTGGGATGAATAGACAATAGACAATAAAAAAAACAGCCAATAGGGAAAGACGGAGGGGCTTGAATGATCTCCTGAGTCCGGTGACCTATTACTCATGTCAATGCGATTTCAGGATGAATAGATGGAGAAAATTTCAAGCCGATCTTACGTGAGCGTTGTTGTTGCGACCCCAAGATCGAGCCATACATCTACAATTCTGAAGGTCATGTGTGGCATGAAGAAAATCCTGCATGAAATACTGCAAAATGGATACAGTTTCTGACGAGATCCATCAGTCAGTTTCAAAGTATCGATACTTGCGTGATAAATGTTGTGTACGGCGGTGATCAAATCCTAGCTCGTTTGGCCTTTCTGATCCCAGGGTCGAGATTCTATTGACATCTGTCTTTAGAGTCTAAATTGCATTAGGTTTATTGTTGCAACATGACCTCAGTTACTGGCTCTGTTTGACATTAAGCTCCCAGCACTTACCATTGTGTATCATGCACACCCATAAATGCACCTGTCACGCTGTGTCTAGCTGGCTGTTGATACCTTTGTCACTCTGAATCATGTTTTTCTATAGGTTTCCTCTCTTATTTATTTATTAACTTTGTGAATAGTATTAGAATTAGTATCAAGGTCTGAAGTCCAAGGTTGTCTTCATTATCTCTTCAGGGAATGTCAGTCTATTGCAGGAAAATCACGACATACAGATAATACAATGCAAAGAGATAATACAATAAAAACAATCGCAACACAATGCAGTGATCTGCACTCAATCTCAATTACACTAGTAGCCACGCACACATTCATCAACGCACACCCTCAGCAGCCCCCTGACACACACACTCATACACACTGAACCACACCAGGGCATGCATTAAATACAATTGCAAGGGATAAGGTGCAGAATACAAAAAAACATCTTAAGATCTGCAAGGGTAGCTTTCTTTCAAATTCCTATTTATTCTTATTTAACCATGTTTCTCATTTATATACACTTCCCTACCTTACGTCTGCACTTGCTGGCAAAGATGTGGCTTTAGAAGAAGGTCTCAGAGGTGGCTTTATTATTTACTGCCTACCCTTCACTGTATTTAAAAGTGCAACATAAATACAGATGAAAAAATAGTCCTCTGTTCAACTTGAAACATCACATCATCCCCGCAAAACATTACCTGTCCTACGTTGTCTCTGCAGGGCTGTCCTCCCAGGATACCATAGTATACATGCCATATTTCTTTACATGGCCATAGCCTCCAGTGCTTTCCCACTGATCTGCAATCACCAAAACTCAACTTTTCAAACAACATGCACATTGAGCCCGCTGCTTTAAAATTATGCCGAAAGAGGTGTAGAGGTGTTCTCTCTCTCCCTCCACTCTCCCTCATACTGTAGTTTGGAGAGGTATTATCAAAACAAGGCCTAACAACCTCAGCGCAGTAAGCTTGTGAATTATTCACTAGTCTACGGGCATGTATTTTTGTTCTCTGATACAAGTCTGTCACACACACACACACACACACACACACACACACACACAGACCTCAGCTCTTTTTCGAGTTTCAGAACTCGGGTATAGAATTCCTCCAGTGTAATTAGTTTGGATTTGCCCATAAGTGATTTGGGGAAAACATCGCCGCTGTCGCTCGTGATTACGTTACACTCAAGCCTGCTTCTCCTAAAGGCACGTCAGTTCGATAATGGTATTTAACATTCTGATTTTGAATTGCAAAATATGCACCTGTGTGTTCCTGCAGCCTTTTCCTTAGATCTTTTCAGGAGTGCTTTCTTAGTAAAAGGAAGGACTGAGAAGAGCGTCGACCGAGATCCAAGATGAATCAATTTCCAGGGGTAACTGGGAATGTGAACCCAATTTCCTTTTGAGCTCCACCAACTCCTTTCTTTCATGAAAGTTATACTTCCTTTGTTCGCTATTTTCAGGAAAATGTGACATGATCCCCATTTATTTTCATTTATGTGCATCCTTTTTGTCTCTTTTCTGTAAATATACAAAGTACTGTCCCCTGTTGTTTTACTTTTGGAAAGGAGGCAAACTGTGGAATGATGTGAGATTCTGAACTGAAAGCAAAGTATGGATTCATTTCCCAATAACTCAGATCCTTATCGGAAAACCTAAGATTGGCCCAGATACATCAGTAATCAGGTGTAAAACAAGGACAATCTGTGATTTGCTAAAATTGCTAAAATATATATATATATATATATATATATTCAAAATCATTATATATAATATATATCTCGGAAGAATGAGATTTAATTAACTTATATATGTCAGAAATAGACTCCATAGTTGAAACAAGGTCAGAAATAACAACTGATTGTTTTTGCTACTGATACAGCTATTGTAGATTTCCCGATTTATATTGCATGCATTGCAGTGCTGCTGTGCTGTATCTCCATCTCAGGCATGACTTGTTAAGGACTTTTTTTTTACCCATTTCAGCCACAGGAAGCTGCAAGAAATTATCTGGCAACTAGTTGCAAGAGGCACAAGTGTGTTGATTTTAGTATTTTGCCTATTTTGTGCTTCATCACTACATTTCAAAAATGAATCGCACCATATGGGAGAGTTTTACACTGGTTAGCATTATATAATATGTATGATATTCCATGAAGCGAGATAAAGGATGTCATTTTTTTCCACACAGCTCAGAGACATGTCCAACCAGGTATGCATCATGGCGAACACTATCACCCTGTGCCTGTGCATCCATCACACTTTGCCATGCATTGACTGCAATTTTATGATTTCCTACGCGGTGGTGTTACTGACATAGAGAGAGGATGTTATGTTGGAAGTCAGACACAGAACAATTTCACTGTTAGTGACGAGCTGGTGAAGCGTAATGAAACGCTGCACATCCCGAAAGGGGATATGACCCACAAATAGTCTGGTTACATTGCAAAATGGTTTCCACCACTGTGTGCCATTCACCCATGAAAGCGTTGTCTCTCCTCCATGTGTCAATACTCCTGCTGTTGACAGGTGAAATGAGTTGTGGTAGCTGCACCTTGTCAAGTCCGCTGTGATGGTGGGGGACATCTGACTTAAATTCAAACCCTTAGCGGAAGAAGAGTCTTTTCCCTGGATGAATGATACTTTCACAGACAGTATGCATTCCGTCAAAGGCCTATTATGCACGGAAGCATCCTGGGTAAAACTGACAATTGTTCCCCTCCAGGGAAATGGCAGAAGAGGAGCAGAGATAGTGTGAAAGAGATGAGAATGGCAGAAAAAGGGGCAGCAATTATGCATTTCTTTGTGTGTGTGTGTGTGTGTGTGTGTGTGTGTGTGTGTGTGTGTGTGTGTGTGTGTGTGTGTGTCTGTTTGAGTGTGTGTGTGTGTGTGTGTGTGTGTGTGTAGGTAATTCA
>CABFOQ010021818.1:0-17252 GCA_900660455.1 Gephyroberyx darwinii | reverse complement strand
AGCAAGAGGAGCTCACAGGCCCAAGGATGAGTATTTATAAAACAAAAAGCCCTCAGGGCACAGTCAATCATGAAGTGTACACATAGTGGATGTAACTTTATTTTTAATAATCTTTGTGGCACAAATTGATTTAATTTTGATTTCATTGTATTACACACTTCCTGTTCTTCCCAAAAGGCAAGAATGTTTTTTTGTTTTTCCACACAAGGTGAAAACCCCTGTGGTCGACAACGTCAATCAATGGCAACTTTGTGAAGAACAAGCTGTGTACAGTTGTGTGAAGTTGTAGGTTTGATTCCTAATCCTGCCAGAGCAAGCAGTTGTCCGATAATCAAACAGAGTGTGGATCGATGGAGGACAAAGATCAACATGTCAGCAACAAGCCTGTCAGATACCGACCGCGAGTTCAACACCGGAATTGACCGATGCTGCCCTCAGGTTGTCAACGCTGGATGGTGAAAATGGGAGATGAGGAAAACAAGCAGCTGTTTGAGGACTTGTGTTTCCTGAAACAATGCAGCGTAAGCACGGTCACAAAGTGTGTGCACGGTGCTATGAAGGAACACCAATTTGTCCTCACTTCCATTCTGCAGGGAGGCGCCGTTTGCCTATTTCCCAGAAACCAGACACCATAAGGATTTATTTTGAACATTCCCCTATAATGACCCAGATGATATGAAAAAAACCCTCATTGATAATAATGTATGATTCTCATTATAGTGAAATGTTGATGGGTGAGCAGCAGGTTCCAAACAAACCAAATCTCCTGCCTCTCGCCAGACTATGAGATAGATTTAACCACCGTGCAGCAGCTGCAGGTGCAGCATAGTGCTCAGACACGCCACATTCTTCTAAATAGACATCACAGCCCGGCAGTGTCTCCAGAAGCATGTTATTTTTGTCCCATCAGGCTGAGGTGGTAGGCAGACAGTCCCGGACCAAATAATCACTTCCAGTGCGAGGCACGGAAAAACCGGCCCCTCCGATGTCACTGATCCAAGGATGTGAGGGAGCGCTCGGGGTCATTATATCCCACTGGAAAGTTAATCTTGCACCAATTAGTTCCAGCCCAGGAGGTACCGCCAGGCACCGCTATATGAAATGGCGGCGTCCCTTTGGGAACCCACCCCTCCTCCCCCGCTCCCACTACTCTCTCGCCTTTTTCCTTCCACAGATCGACTTCTATACAATGAAGCACGGCCTTGCTTTCACACATACCCACACACACACACACACACACACACACAGACAGACACACTGCCTCGAAGGTTTTTTGTATTGATCCAGCCATCATTCTATTTTAGCAGTGCAATTACGTCTGGTGATATTACCAGGGGTGTTACATGATTCTTCTAATTGGTGTGTCAACATGACGTCAGGGTTTTTTCCTTTGGTATCATCTAGCCCGTGTCTTAAGTGCTTTGTTGTAATTTTTGTTTTAAATGGAACTGAAATTTTTAATTTGCTCTCGTAGGTGGAGGATGTTTTTTTTTTCAGCTTTTTTAAATGGCCAGCCTGTCTAGCTTGTGAATGCATCTCCAATTTATCCTTGGCCATCAAAATTTGTCAGGTTACACTGGATATGAAATGGCATTTCATTTCAGATTTTATCTTGTAGGAATTGGCAGAAGCAGCAACCAGCACATCTAGTTGCACTGCAGTGACCATAATCTGCTTAAAATAACTTCCACTTAAAGTGGCAGCCCCTTGCTCCAACTCAAGCTAACAAGCCAAGTGTCAGTCTGACAACAATCCAAGGGGTTAGGGGACAGTGATCATTCTCAATCATTGATTTCTAAGTTCAAAGTCTGACAATCTGACAATTAAAGCTTAAACATGCTTTGAATGTATCACAGGCAGAGGATTACCATTGGCATAACCCCATTCCATCTATCACTACCATTATGTAGTATCCTAAATTACATGTGAATGGGAAGTTTAGACGGCGGCTGTCAGGAAGCTATCAAGGCTCCTTGTCAAGGTGATGTGGTCATTTTATTTGCCTGCCTTCAGATTGTCTCTCCACCTCTGAACCCTTCTCTTTCTCACCCCTCCTCTCTTGTTTATCCCCCTTCTTTCATTTCATCATTTCTTCATTTTCCCATCCCCTTTCCCTCCCTTTCATTCTCTCTCACAACCATTTTTACACATTTGAATGACGTGACTGGGTTGGGGGGGGCTCTCTAAAAGTGTGAAGTAGAGCAGTGTGTGACAGGCAGCAGTTCATGACTGCTCTCTTGGACATTGCCCACCAACAAGCAGGTTTGTCATGCACTTGTCATTGATATTAGTATGAGTGCCAGCCATTTTGACACGCTGGCATGCATCCCTGAGTCCTTTTAGGGTCCATTTGTGGGTGAAATGCTTGCCAAAAAATGCTGAATGCTGAGGTTGGACACATAAAGTTGTCTGTGCATGTCATGTGTAAAAAGGTTTCACAGATTTTGGTGTTGCTTAAGGAACAGGAATACTATGCATTGTGCATCTTGTAACTTTGATTCAAAGCAAAGGCTCAGTTGGATTACATATTGTATTTCCTTCAGCTGTGTGATGTCACACATGAATGAAACTTCAGTTAATAAATGGTGCTTGGTTTGAAGATTGCTTTGAGGGTTGTACTGTATACATTAATGTCACTTGTGTCACAGTGTAAGGCATCATTATCTTACATTAAGCGTGTTCTTCATTGCAATGTCATGTCATCTAACGTCAATTTGTCTGTTCAGCTGACTGACAATTACATCATACCCTCTTTTTTTCACCATAATTTCCTCTGTGGAGACAAAAATAGCCTCTACATTTTTTTTTAATAAAAACTGCTTACAGAACTAGGACTACATCTATCTGCCCAGAAACAAATGTTTGATATATGAACCCAAAAAATATAGACTGCACTTATTACCCAACCCATTTCTTTATACAATTTTGTTCTCGATCTTTCTCTATTTTTATCCCCTTCTTCAGCCTCATTTTTGGCCCCGCCGCTGCTGGCTGCTTTAGCTGTGAGGACACTGGACTTCAGTTTGGGGACCCTGCAGACACAGAGATGTGCTTATGTAGAGTATTTCTCATGCTCCACTGGAGAATTTGGATGTCTTTGTCAGCCAAGCATCCTCATGGTAGATTTGCCTGCTCACTTATTGTGTAAGGAGTTTCCCAGCCTGCATTGAGACCCCCCAAAGAGATTGACATCTTAGCTGGCTCCCCTCAAGACTTAGATAATGGCATTGTAGTGTAAGGAGGCTACTTTTGTCATTGAGACATATTCCTTCTGAGTATGTCAAGTCACGGCTCGTTGGAGGTTAGGTACCATCTGACGATCAACGTCAAATTTCATTGTCTGTTAAAAGCTGCGTTGTGCTACAATCACAGTTGGGTTGCTACATTCATAAATACACCATTAGAAGCTGCTGCATCTTTTATCAACTACAGCGACAGTGGAGGACATTTCTTTACACAAACATGTACACACACACACACCACAGTTTTCTGCACCCATAACACACCAGCAGCTCATCATGCACAAGTTTTGGACAAGGTTACACATGAAAGGATTACAATCATCTAATGGCAAATAAATGTTCTTTGTATTACATTTCGTTTTGGAAAAAACCAGTGGTGATAACTGATTGTTTGGAATATTATGTTCACGAACATTCATGTGACTTTAAGGTTAATCACAGTTGCAGATGATAATTACCCTGCAGATGACTTTATGACGTTCTCATACAACATTTAAATTATATTTTATGAAAAAGTGATGCTCCATTGATTTATATTATGCCTTCACACCGATTGGAAATATACCTACACGTGGCCAGCCACATATCACTGTGCTGAAACCTCTTAGGTTAAGGTCAGGCAAATAAACAACTTTATTAAAGTTAGGGTTCAGCAACTAAAACAGCTTGGTCGAGGTCAGGGTAAGGTGTTAGTCATGGTTAAAGAAGAAAAACTGTAAATGAAAAATTACGTCACAGCAGAAAACTGTATATACGTGTTCACCACCCCAACCTCACACACACACACACACGCACACACACCACATTATTTCACTGTCAAATTACTGCCTGTTTCAGTCCGCCTCCTATTTCACTCGGTTCGTACAGTATCATACAAGATTAAGGTGCATTACTTTTCTCTAACTATAGCCCCACATTTGATATGAGAACAGGCTGTATAGTGGGTTGGAGTAATCCAGTGATTTATATATAGGTACTGAACGTAACCTTCCTAACCCTAATCATACAGACAGAAACGTGACCCAGCGATGGCAGATTAATTCACTAAAATTAGATGGCGTAGCTTTTCAGACGTACAAGTGAAAGCTATGCATCTCTCGACGTGAACTCTATTTCAACCTCATCCTTGGGATAGTTCTCCTGTAATTGAAACAGGGACAGTGTCCCCAAACCCAGCAGCATCACCTCATCCCCTGTGTTCAAATAGATTGTTAAATGGACACCCGGCAAATGTTTTGAGTTGATTTCTGTCAACCCCATCTGTCAGCGTGAACATTCGTCAACGGATGTATCGATTTGGCAATATGGCTGAGATTGGCTGGGAGTTAGGGGGCGGTATATCAAACTACAAATCAAGAGTTCAGGGAACACTCAGGAACAGGTAGTGCTGAGCTGAATATTGGCTGGAAATGCGAGGCAAGTCGTATTTACCATTACGACACAGTGATTGGAGTGACTGGGTGTAACATTTCGGATGTTTTGGAGGAACAAAAAAAAGTGTCTACACTCACAGTCGGACTTTTTGGAGTCAGCACAATGGATGCAACATAATGACATGACTAATGACATGTTTCGGTCCCGATGTTGGATGTTTCTGCTCCAACATGAACAAAAGCCGCAATGAATCTCTCTTCAAAACAGACCTGCACGCCACGTCTTCTTCCCTTTCGTCACAACTCACTAGAGCAGCAGGCTTCAGCAGCATCTACTATTGTCCTCATGGGTTTTAAATGAGAATGCCGTTTCATGGTCCTAACTGGGTCTATCTCCCTTTGAACACATTTTGTGACTCCGCTTATGAGAGGCACTTGCCTTGGTGTACTCAAATGAAAGGAGACACCTACAAAGAGCCGCACACACAATTAGCCAAACTCGCTCATGTACATACACACATATTCACAGGTTTGCACACACACACAAAATGCTCTAGCTCACAGACACACCTCCCCCCACCCACACACACACACACACACACGCAGAGCACTCATCTGAGGACTTTAACTTTACCAGATTGTCAGCCGCTGCAGACAGAAACACGTCAACATCACAGGACCCCCCTTGGTGACAGGCGTCTCCATGGCACCCCTCAGATCACTGTGGTGCCACAGTGGCAGCTCCTTACGTTTCAATTCCCCTTCCCTTCTTCCCCCACAGCTCAGGCTCCGGCTTCTGGAGATACGGTTGAAAACAGAACAAGGCTTTTCCCACGCACTCACAAACACAAACACACACACACACAAATACACAGTGTGACTTCTGTGCATTACTTACCAAAATTCTAGAGAAGCACAATCTCAACTGTGACACCTGCATCTGACATTTGACTCAATAATGTCTGCCTGTCCTCTCCCTAATTGTGGGAGATACCCTCATATGTCAACGCCTGTGAGAGATCTTTTTCAAGGGTTTTGCTTGAGGGTTTGTCAGTATTCCTGTTCCTGGAACTCTTTAGCCAGAAGGTGCCAACTCTTACTTGATTAATGAAGTGTTCTGTCTAGTTTATATGTAACCATATTTCTATGTCTATATCTTTGACGGGACTTGCTGATGTGTCTATTGAGCCTTATCATTCACAGACGTGCAATCCAAATAGTTTCTATTCATGGCCTAATTACAATTGATGCCCCCTCGTCATTGACTGACCTTTTCTGATCTGGCCATCATGAAAATGTACTTTGAATTAACTGCTAACTCAGATTTTTGTACTTTTGACAGCCATAACCTGAATTATACATGACTACATTGGCTGAACTATTCACTAGAGCCTAACACTCTCTAAGCTTATGTGCTGTACTGAACTGAGCACTTCTGTTATGCTGTTATTCTCTCGCCCTTTGTAGCCAGTCGGCTATTGTAACCTACTGCATTGGTCAGTTGGTGTAAGGTGAGATCTGCGCAGGTAGGCGTCAAATAGGTGTGGCGACGGCATCACGTGAATTCTAACCTGACGCTACTGGAACGCAACGGCAGCCTGACACCAAACTGAGCAGGTGACATGTGACCCCATTGAAAGTCCGTTTGCTCGCAGAGGTTTGGTCAGATGATATATTGCTCCTCTTGAATTTTGGCACATTTTGGCACTCTTGACCCCTAATAATCGGCACATCCTCCATACTGTCTCCGTTCGCGTTCTCATATGCAGTGATGGGCAGCAGCATCAAATATATTTGAAAGATGTATTTTATTACTTTTTGAGATTTTGTATTTTGCATTAGGTTCAAATTTTATTTTTCCTCTCACATCTCAAAGGCGGGTGGACTGGACTGTGAATGTGAGTGATTTTATCTGTGTTCACTCTGTGATGGACTGCCAACCTATCCAGGTTGTTTCCCGCCTTCCACACAGTGTGTGCTGGGATAGGCTCCAACGCCCTGACCCTGGTTGGGGATTATAAATTAATGGATAGAAAAACTCAAATGACAGTACTTTCTAGGTTTTTGCAAATAAAATACAATCGGCACTATCGAATTGCAGGTACTATATCGTAGGTAGGTACTAAGTATTGCACATTAGAATTAATACATTAACCAATGACTCAACATGACTAATGCATGAATTATTGAATGAACTATCAGGACTATCATTCCTGCCTTGGTCACCATTAGTTAGTGTGGTGACTTAATATGTTTGTATATTATTATTTGGCATTAATTAATGGCATTAACGAACAGATATAACTAACTGGGCTATAAACCCAGTTTACAAGGCACATCATGTATCATTTCATCATTTCATGCAAAACAATTAACTCACAATGAAGTAATAGTGAGTTTATGTTCAATGGATGCTTACCCCTAATTTATGTTCCATTAGCTGATCATTACTAAATATTATATAATTTCATCACTTTACTTGTGGGGGCACAAAACCATTAACTCACCATGAAGTAATGGTGCTTGTTCATGGATGAGTCCACTCATGTCTGCAGTTGTGTACCACCACACTGTAAGATGTAATTAAGCTGTATGCCACACACCAACAGACTGCAGAGAGCTCTGGGTTGTGTGACGACAATAGAGTCTTGGGTTTATTGATCCCCATAGTTAATTAATATATACATTTTATTTGTTAGTTAAAACCATTTATTAATGCCAAATCATTATATGCAAAGGTATTAAGTCATCACACTAACTAATGGTAACCAAGGTACTCATTCATTTCTTAATGGTGAGCTTCAGGAATTCCTGGATGTAATAATTCATGTAATGATTCATGTTTCTGTGTGCACCCTTGTTATAAAGTGTTACCTCCATATCATTTGGCTTATTTCATTTCTCCAACATGTCCAACCTGTCAAATGAATAGCTTCTCCAGTGCAAATTCCTGTCACTTCTAACAAAAATCAAACACCTTCCATGGAGACAGGTAGCCACTTACTTAATTGGCTAAAGGAAGCCAACTTCTGCAATGATAGGGTGATCACTAGCGCCATCTCCTGTATTGATTTGTCCCTCATTCACAGGCTACACTTTACCTAAGGTAATTTGTGCCCATGATTCATAATGCAGACTCATTTATCATAAACTATTGAAAAATTTACTGAGGTAAAACCATTATAGTGATGTTTGAACTGTAAATAGCATTAGCCACATTTTCCCATGTAAAATGTGTCAAAGTTGAAGGAATGTCTTCTTCTTTGATACATTTCATGAGCAAGTCATTGTAATTTGTAACAAGAAACATTTTGATGTCGTTGGCATGTCTTTTGGCTTATCATTTAAAAGCATTGTGCACAAACTGGAAGTAGAGATCACACACTTAAGAGTATCTCTTTCCCAGACAAGATGATTGGACAGTTTAAGATGCTAGAAAAAGAAATAGCAGATAAGGAGAGAATTATTCTACATCATTTGGATGAAACCAGGCAGGGAAGGCCTCGACTTAAAATGTCTACACAGCTTTTTTAGTCTTGAATCTAACTGGCCACGTGTCCCCTAAAATGGAAAATTATGAATGACACATTTGATACTAACAAACCAAGAAACCAAATAGCATGTAGGACAAAAGATGTCTCCAACAATACATTTTCTTTGTGGTGCTTTGTGGCCACTTCCTGTTCTCTGGAGATTTCAAACCATGTTATTGATTTTGCTCTTGCTGTTCCATGCAGTATGGTGGTGGTAGTTGCTGAGTGCACTGGCGAGTGAAGGAAGGCCATTGACAAACCCTACTGGGGCTGGTGGGAAATGAAGCACACAAGGAAGCTTGGGAGGACCAGTTTGAATTCCCTGGAGGATCTCCATTCAAATGTTGCGACCTTGAACGCGCCACTGCATTCGTGTCCGCCTTGATGAACAACCTCCTTCTACCATATAGATGTTTGTGTGATCGTTTGAAAGAGGTGTGCTGTAAGTTTTGAGCACTGAGATGCAGTAAACACTCACATTTTGTACAATAATCTCCCCTCAATGTAGTGTACTGTAGATGGTCAGCGTGCATTATGCTCCCAGGGTTTTCAAAAGCAGACTTTCTGATTTGTGCACTACAAACTGACAAGTAATGATGTCAAGCCTGGAGACCACAATCTTTCTGCACTATGTCCACTGGGCTCTAACCATTCTGACCTTTTCCACAAGAGCCTGTTGATTTTATAGATTTGTGTTTAACGCAGCTGGTTTGCTTGAATACAACGTTTTTCTATTGACAAATCAAGATGTTTTAAACTGGATACCAGAATGACAGAGTTGGATAAACAATCTCACTTTTGATACTATCTACCTCCTTTTCTCTTTTGCTGACCTGATGTTGGCTGCCCTGGTCATTTTCAAGTGCCTTCTGTAACCATGGAGAATATGTCCTTCACTTAAGATATATAAAGATACAGTATACTGTATCTTAAAAATAGCATTCAGTGTTAATTAAAGTACATTATCAAATGTATTATCAAAACTGTTTACACTTTGTATGTGTGGGGGTGCGCATCCTTGTTTATTTATCCTCTTAGCTCAGTGAGGTCGGCTTTCTTGTTTGCCTGTGTGTGTTTGTGTGTATCTGTGTTTGCACTGATCATAATAGCACTGAACTGTCCCTCAGAGTAATTAAGAGCTTACGCCATGATCCAGTGGGGTGACAGAGGGGATTGGCTCCACTCAATACCTCCAGGCTTCCCTCAGCAGACTAGCAAACACGGAGCCAAAACAGTCTGCGTTGCGCGAGAGCCAATCAATGTCTTCATAATCGTCTCCCTTAATCACATTCATGATAATCTGTTATGAATGAGACTTTTGGGATGCTGAATGGGAGTGTGGATCTATTCAACCGCTGAGGTGTGGTGGTATGCAACAAGTGAAAGGAAATTGAGGATAAAAATCAAGGACATGAGAGTGAGAATGAATGAAGCTGTTGTGGCTGTTGCTTTAACAGCAGAAGCTGTTTGGAATCTAAAGTAACTTTGGCACTATTTTTTCAGGAGAAACTGTCTTCTAATGACTCCCCGGCTAACAGAGGTATCAGTTCGCAGCTGTAATTATCCCTGTTAGTGAACACCCCATACATAGTTTATTCAACGGGAGTCTGAAATGGAAGTATAAAGGTTGTAAATGCTGAACTTCATGGTCAGGGATGAACACATATTCACTATTGCTACCACATTCATTTTTCATGGTTTGAAAAATGAATTTAGGGCCCTCATGTACAGTGACACACGTATGAACGTATGAAGCTTCACTGCAAACAATGCACACGTGTAACACACAAGCATAGCATTCCCTCTCTACGTGCACACACACACACACTGGCCCATATGCTCACACCCAATTTGAAACAGGCAAGGTTATTCATAAAGAGATAGATGTTGCTTTTTGTTCATGCTGTCGTTTGACAATCCATCTTAATGCAGTGCATGATAATACCTGGCTGTTGGGTTTTCCTGCTCCAGGCTCTACAACGATGCATCCAGTCCGTCTGTTCCACAAGGCTGATGATTAAGACAAATGGCTCTTCGTAGGTGGCGTACTGTACTTCCCAATGGCCAGAGAGGTAACAAGCGGCCGTAATATTTCACCACAAAAGAAGGCTGTCCTGATCAGGTGTTATAAGCTTGAGGTTAATGCTGAATCCTCTCACAAATAAGTTTAGGTGAGCAACATATTTTTAACTTAGAAATTAACTTAGTAGCCTAGATGTATCGTGAAGAGTTATTATGTTGTATCTTTGATTATAACACACACACTTGTTTTGTGCAAGCTGAAATGAGAACCCAGTAATAGAAAGCTTACTCCTGGTACATTCTGAGCCAATAGTTGTCCTCCCACCATTTGGCTGAGACAATATATGAAACACTGATGGAAGTGGCAGGCACTGCATGTTAAATATCTTGCACCTGTTCAGCACGGAGGTGTGACTAGTATGTCTTCAAGCATTTCAGTGTTTCCCCCATTGAAGCCAAATCGATACCTTAACATGTCTTAAGAGAACACGCTTTGACCTTGACGTCCTCTTAATTAAATGTGACGCAGTACCTGCTGAACTTGCATGTTGCTCAACTGTGCTATGTTCTTGGCAGCTTAGGCAAATTAAAGTATTGACCATCATCCTACGGCACACTGTACAAGACACCTCTGTGTAGAGTGTTGAATAGCGGCTGTGATGGAGTAAGACAAGGAGTCTCTATGCCTGTTCTGTTTGTTAAATAAACCTACAAAAATTACCCATAGTGCATACTGTTTTCAAGTACATACTGTACTGACACTGAAACAATGGTGCTATCTTTGTCCTGTAATTAAGAAGATGGTTTACATACATACTCTTAATCTTGCCAGTGCCAGACCCCGACAAATGCAAAGTGTTGTTTGAATATGGCACGCTCAGTGAACACTCAGCTCAGTCGGTACAAAAGCAGGTGATTGTGCTGATGCTTTACTAGGGCATTTTTCCATTTCCTCCCTGTTAATGGGTGATACATTATTGGAGGCTTGTAAAACTTGTTTTGTCATAATAGGGAGACTTGTTCTTGTTACTGTCTGGGCGTCCTCAGGCACAGAATGTGCATGTTGCCAGGGCATGGGAGGATTTTTAGTGTTATTCTGTCTGACTGTCATGTTCGCTGCTGCAGAAACGCAGAATTAAGTATGCCTCAAATGGAGCTAATTCAAGTAATGGGCTGCTCCCCAACAGCAAAATTGCAAAACACTGATTTAAGTGGGTGATTGTTTGACTCGACTAATCGTTAACACAGTATAACTCACCATGAGCACTGCGGGCTCTGGATTACAGCATGTTTCAACTTCTTAAAAAGGGGTTTCAGAGCGTTGCCTTTGCAGATCACCTTATCAGAGACCCCGATGGCTACGGCTCTAACCCTCCTAATGCCTCTTTGACTGAGTGGGCCATCATTTGCCCTCCATCCTCATCTCATTTGTCTTTTTCACTTATTTACAATCTGCACCCGTACGTGTCAGGTCATCAGCCTGTTTGTCCTCCCCCCTATTGTTAGGCTGAGATGAGTCCAGCAGCCTACTGTGGATCAGGATAAATGGAATCCCATTTGGGATTTAGCAGAGGAGTGAAAGGAGGACAGCTGTTTCTGTAGACTGCCATCTATTTAAGCAAAAATACATTTATTTTCACTGTGTTGGTTTTATTTGTCTTAAAAAAGTGTCACTAATGGATTGGTTGTAATCTAAGAGATTGCTCATATGTTTACATTACATTACATTATCACACGTCTGTGAATAAGGCAATTGTGTGAATGTTGTATTCTTCGTGCTTCTGATTACCCTTCATGCAGCCACAAGGTGCTTTGTGATACCTCAAGGAAGGTGTTATAGAATTAAATATTTTCTATACCTGCTGGGTTGTGTAATCACACTTGAAATATACAGTGGATTGACAAAACGTTGTAGCAGAAGTTAGGCCGGGGCAGCAACCTTTAGTCCAAAAAACACAAGTGGAAACTAGGATACTGCTAGTTGGTCAAATAATGCAGGCAGGGATCTGGCCTTGCATTCATACCAGCACAGCACTTTGCACGTATGCCAATTTCGCAGATGTCCATAGGCTTGGGGCGCATGCACATTTCAACAGGGATGGAATTAATTACACGCAATCACCGGACAAACCCATCCTAGGATGCTTTCCACTCCTTGTAATGGCAAGCATAAAAATAAGAAATATGCCATTCATTTTGACAAGTATAAATAACCCATTTTAGTTGCCAGCACCAAATGCTAGGATGCTCTCTACAAACAGAAGATATCGTCTAACTCTTTACTGCATCCAGTAAAAAGAATTTTATCATTTCCGCCAATGGCTCATAGTGAGGGATGAACGAATTGACCTTCAGGGTTAGTTGCTCAACATCAAGGTCACTGGAAGAGTTGGCAGACCTACAAAGAAAAATCCATTACTGAGGCAAGGGAAAGGTGTAATATTTGTCATTCTCAAATAAACATCAGCTCTTCCCCACCCACTGATTATCAGTCCCTCATTTCGGGAGTTCGATCTCAATAGCCTTCTCTTCTGAGGAGAATCATGCAGTGGTCCAAAACTTTCATTACAGTAAGCTTCTGGTGGTTAGGGCACCAAGAGCAACCATCAGAATACACCGGCAATTGATTGTCTGTTCACCACAGGAGTCTGGGAGAAGTCATTAGGGCATGTGGACTAGAGAGGCTTTACAACTCAATACCAGCCTTGCTTGCATCTTGACCAATGAAGTAGACTATGGTGAGGATTAAATTCCAAGACACAGTTCTACAAAGTTGCAGCTGCAAGTTATCTATTCGGGAGTTTCTCTCAGGATGTGGTTTTGAAGATAATGACCGAATCAATATTGATCCTCCTCAATCAGTGCATCTACACCATTCATCTCCAATAGTGTAGGCAATGACAGAATGATATATCCTGATCTAGAAATTATATAGTATCCTGAAACATTTTATTTTGTCAGTTTTTTCACCAGTATACTGTGGAGAAGGACAATAGGAAAGAGGGTGGATGGCATGATCACTGCATTAAATGCCGATCCTAACAAGTCCTTTAATGCTTAAGGTGCAAATTGAGGTATATAAGAGAGAACTTTGCACCTTATTACTTGCACCTTATTCTGTTGATTGCACCTTATTCTGTTAGTTATTACTTACTTACTTATTTTTATCTACTTATTGTATTACCTTTTTACTTTATCTACTTATTGTATTACCTTTTTACTTATTTTTATTGTGTAAAGTTGAGCTGACCCAGAGGACAAGAATTTCACTGCTGGTAATGATGTACGTTGTTATCTAGTACGTGACAATAAACTTGAAAACTTGAAACTTGAAAAAAAACTTATTTTGCACTGCTACTTTGCATTGCGCATGTAGGCGGGCAGAGGAAAAAAGGAACTGCCAAGGTAGCATCAAAACTATATAATGTTCATTGACATGAGTGAGCATCAATATGTTGAAAAAAATATGGATGGTTGTTTAAATTTAATTTCCTTGTATGGTTTTACTAATATTGGCACCAGCACTATAATAATGTCACTATAATGTGGTCTACTCGCCTACTAGTTCCCATATGGGAATTGAACCATGGCCGTGGTAATCTAATCCAATCCACCTGCCACAACAAATACCAATCAGTCCACTTTGATCCTCAGTGATCTCTTGTGAGACTAATGAGTTGTGAAAGTCATCCAAGCTTTATTTAGGATAGGAAAACAGAATCTAAATAGACTCTAAATTTCTCTGTCTCACAAATTACAAAATTAAATCCACTGCACTGTTTCTTGTCAAGTTTTCTTTTTTATCCTTTTAAGAGGGTCCTTTTGTTTTAGAGTGCAGGCACAGTCAGAATCTGATTTCACTTTGAGTCAGTGACAGTAAACAAGCACTTGGGGCTAAACTTATGGTTAGCATGTCAAACCATTTGCCTCCAGCCTGAAGACGGTTAGCAAACAAGCCAATTCTGGCATTCCTAACTGCTCCGAGACCTGCCAAGAGATTGAAAACAGGCTGCCACATGCTGAGAAAGCCCCAAATCTGTTACAAGTTAAAGGCCAAGCCTTGTCTTTTTTCATAGGATTCACCAAACATAAGCAAAACTAAGAAAATTCCCAATTTTATATAATATATATATTTGACCACGTGTCTATGCATTTAAGACCTACATTGTCATGACATGAGGCCTGTCACTTCCAATCAGGTTAAGCTGCACGGATTCATAGCGACTCCGTGTTGACATGAAAATAACATGACAGCTCTGTTTTGTAGCATGACACCGAAGAACAGGTTGCGTTTGCAAACCCATTTAATTAGCATTGCTTACTGTTTATTTTGATGTTTCAAGGGGTAAGGGGTGTGTCTATGGGGCAGGAGCAATTCAAGTGTAGAGGGACTGACAGGTTGAGCCAGTTTGTGATTTGGGTCACGGAGGGATCTGGTTTGGACCTCTGCACCAGTAGAGCCGCTTTGGATCTCACTATTTCCGCCTTGCTTCATAATGCTCATGCATTATGTCAGGAACATCAGTGGCTGTAGTTTTTTTTAAGGCCATTACCAATATTGTTAGCATGAAGTCGTCAGCCAATATGTTGAGACAATATTCAATACCTTTAAATTGGACAATTTTCATGCCAAAACAAATTGCAAGTATTCAGTTTTAACCCAAGAAATTTGGATTTTGGAAACGCTCAAATCAAATCAATCAAACATGAGATCAAATCAAACAGCATTTAGAGCATCATGAGACACTAAAACTCCATTGAAACCCAGACTAATTTTGGGGTTAGCAGCTCTTCACACAGGGTGACCCTTTAAATTAAGAATTCATTTAGAAAAACATTCACTGAACAATTCAGTTAATAAATAAAATATGCAAAGACAATAATATCAGGTTTGACGACACCAAGTGGCCGAATTTGGAATAAAAGGCCAATATCGGCCCGCTATAGCCATCTAACCCTAGAGATAATTTCAGATTTTATATGGCTTATGATTTGAAACAATCAGCTCACGTCAACAAGCCAGTAAATTATGTGACATGAAATATCTTGTTCAGGGTTCAATACGCTCAAGGTCTGAAATATAAAAGGATGCCATAATACGGGCCCAGAGGTGGAGGCAACCATCCCAGTCCTTTCCCTACCACGACACCTCCCCTACTACTACTAGTGATAGGATGAGTGCATTGCATTTAATATGCATTGTAATATTGATCCACTCACAGACACACACCTATTTGGCTGTGTCTTCCACTTTAGGAGAGGCCATGAGTCCCCAGACTGCTGCAGATTCTTACACAAACCTCCTACAATCAATAAAGTCTAAAAGGCAAACAGCCTCACAAACACACTCCAAACTTGCCATTCCTCTTCCCAACCCCCCGCATAAATAAACAAACTTTCCAAAATTTCACTGCTGGGTAGTGTTGAATTACATAAAAGGAGTCTGTAGGTCTCTCTATGGGTGGCTCTAGTTAGAAGCAAACTGGGTTAACAGCCAACACCTACCTACCCTGACCCCTAACCTCAGGGAGTGGAGGGTGGGGGTGGAGGGGTAGAAGGTCCTAGGAAGTGTTTTCTACACACACACACTCCCCTGCAGACACACTCATTTGTCGTTTTTCCACCGCAGGAACTATCCAGGAAGTTAGTACTATTGGTACTTAGTTCCAGGAACTTCGACCTTTCCCACCGGGGGAACTAGCCCCAAAAAGGATAGTTCCTGGACCACAAAAAAGTTCTTGATAGTGAGGTAGTACTTTTTTGGGGGGACCAGGAACCATTGGGGTGCAGTTGCAGTACGGAGGCTTGTTGGTCTAGGAGTGTGATTCTCGCTTAGGGTGCGAGAGGTCCCGGGTTTGAATCCCGGACAAGTTCTCCGTTGTGCATTGGTTGCTGTCTTTACAACACAATGCATCTGCAAGAGAGGGATGCAAACTCAACAGATTTACACTTTAAGGGGTGGCAGGTTGGCCTCGCAGTTAGTGAGGCCGACCCATCACCGGAGGGTGTATTCCTGCTGTGAGCTGGTGATTGAAAAAATGACTGGTGTCACAGCTATGGTGCCCACCAACACTGCCATTGAGCAAGGCACTTAACCCCAAAAACTGCTCCAGGCAGTTCAAAGGCTGCACTCTGCCCTCTGTGGGATGATATGTTGTGTGTATATCTAGTCAGGGGTGTGTATGTCACATACATACTGCATGTATGTGACAAATAAAGTTAATTCATAAACCTCTCTCTGAACAACACTGATTGGTCAAAACAAGCTACGTAAAGATTGTCAAATCCACTGACCGCCATTCTTAAATATCAGTTACTGAATATGAATTTCGTATTCATCAAACACATCTCGCAGCTAAATCCATTGTTTTGGAAAATGGACAGATGGACCGATGATGAGGTACAGGCACTGATCTGTATTTTTTCAGACGAGCAGATACAGAGTGCGTTCGATCTCAGCGCTGTTGTTGTGGGGGTCGTCGCGTACCTAAATGACGTTATGAAACCAAACAGTCGCACTTTTGTTGTGTCACATACTCCTTATTTGCATATTCTCTGGTGCAGTGGGAAAGCAACTTCCAAACTAAACTAAAAAGGTTCTTCCTGAGAAGGTTCCTGCTCAAAAAAGTAGCCAAAAGGTTCAAGAAAACAGCTATTCGCTAGTCTTCACAGCCAGTTGTTTTCACAGTTGTCTGTTCACACTAGCATGATACATGATTCAGTCCTTGACTTAATGCCTGTTGGTCAACATATACACTATGTTGAGTGATAGTAGGCCACTAACATTATCTGAGAGACATGCAAACAAGATGCATTCTCCAGCCCACATCCCCAAATGTTACTACAGGTAATATGTTACTCCAGCCCACATCCCCAAATGTTACTACCGGTAATGTGTTACTCCAGCCCATATCCCCAAATGTTACTACTGGTAATGTGTTACTCCAGCCCATATCCCCAAATGTTACTACAGGTAATATGTTACTCCAGCCCACATCCCCAAATGTTACTACCGGTAATGTGTTACTCCAGCCCACATCCCCAAATGTTACTACAGGTAATGTGTTATTGCAGCCCAAGTC
>CABFOQ010021816.1:0-20325 GCA_900660455.1 Gephyroberyx darwinii | reverse complement strand
AATGTAACCTCAGTGCGTTGCTTCACAGTCGTTCTTCACTGGCTAGCTTTATGTCCCACGCCTCACGCTAAAGCTGCCAGTTGAAGAGCTGTTGTGTGTAACCATGACAACAGACCTCTCCGCAGAGGGGAGCCCTAACAAATCTCTTCAAGTATCAAATTGAAGTTTTATCTGCGAGGGTGTGGCCACCGGTGGTGTTTGGCTCTGGGGATACATTACAGCAGCTAAACTAGAAATTAGTAATGGGTTAGTATTTGTTTCCCCAACATGTTTTTTTTGCAGTTTACGAAAGAACGCACAAACTCCTACCTGAAAAGACAAATGGTCTTCAGTATTCTTGGCCGTCCATACCACTGGCCTTCAGGTTTCCAAGTATTGACCGCACTGCGGCTTCCAGTAACAAATAAAACAGTCATTGGAGGTGACAGCTTTCCACAGGGCCTCAACTTTTTATTTATCGCCACAACTTCTTATTTATTTCTCACCTTTGTCACCGTGAACTCATCTGGAAGGGGGCACCTCTACATACATGGCATTTATATTCTCTAGGTGTTATGGACTATCTGTCTGCTGAGATCTCCACCTCCAAGCAGAAGAAGTTCAGCCTGGTGACATTTGTGGACACACCAGGTTTGGTGGACGGGGACATGATCTACCCCTTTGATGTCAACAGCGCCATCACCTGGTTTGGTATGCCTCGACAACTCAGCTCTACTAGGCATCACTCTAACGCTGGCATATCTACTGTAAATGTATACGCTGGTATGTTCTGTCTAATGGGTGCTGTCTTCCTGTGCAGGGGAACAGGCGGACTTGATCTTTGTGTTCTTCGACCCCATGGGTCAGGCGCTGTGCAAACGCACACTCAACATTGTGGAGAAGCTGAGTGAGAAGTGTGGAGACAAGCTGCAGTTCTACCTCAGCAAGGCAGACGAGGCTGGGAAGGAAACAGACAGACAGGTAAGTTCACTTGATCTGTGACTAGGATCTAAATTATTACACATTGTCTTTTTAATTTTTGATTGATTGGATAGATGCAACAATGAAATGTTTTTTTATAAAATGGTTGGTATGTTATGGTTTTTATGTTCTTTTGGGCAGAGGGTGATGATGCAGATAGTCCAGGAACTGTGTCGCCGTCCAGGCCTCAACAAATGTGGCTTTGAGATGCCTACAATATACATCCCCGACCCACAGAAGGTAAAAGCTTACTGTGCATCCTTATACTGGGCACTTACTGAAGAATTTAGGAGTGGCAAGGAGAAGCATGTTCTCACTTACGCAGCACAGGTTGACGTTTCTAATACTGAGAGCTAAATTCACATGATACTCCACCTTCATTTGGTCTGCCAGTTCATATAACAGTCATTCAGGTTAAGATCAACATGTTTTTAGTTCAGTTTACAAACTATTCATCTGTGACAATAACCGTCAGAGGTTTTCATAAATCATGCATGCTTTCTTCTTCTCTAGGTTTTAATGTTGTTCTGATGCGTCTAAGGAGAGTGCTTTCCTTGTGATAGATTTCAGGTGGAAGTGCATCTTGGGTCTGGATTTAAGGCTCACTGCCATCCTTGGTGTTGAACAACCATTGATTACGCTGGAATGTAAATTCTCAACTCCAGGTTATCTGCTGGCTGTTGATGGCTAGGAACAGGATGAGTCATTCTGTAATATGATGGTTGGGAGAGTTATACACTCTCGGGGGGGAGCAAGGGTTGTAAACCATGGCCTTTGATCAGCCACCTCTGACAATGGCAGCCCCAGTCCTGAGTAATTGCTCCACCATCCTGTGATCAATGGCTGCAGGGCTGTGCTCCGAATGGTAGATTTGTGTATCCCTCCCACACCAATTTATTTTTGCTGAGCGAGTGCTGCTTCACTTCCTGCTAAGTGCACATGGCTGTCAATCAATACACCCTCAGGATTTGTCATGAAACTTTCCAGTCTCTCCTTCTCTTTTGTTTGATGGAGAATTATTCCATTTGTTTGATGGAATAATTGTTTGATGGAGAATTATTCCATCAAACAAACTATCGCCATTACAAAATCTGCACACATATGAAACTTTGTCCCGTTTAGCCAAGCCGGTGTGTGAACCAGATTGATGGGGTGTGTCAGACCATTGAGAAGACAATCAACCAGGCTGTTCAGAAGACCCTGGATCAGCTGGAGAAGGACTGCGACATCATTTGTTCCACCATCAGCAACAGACTAGCCCAGGACAGGTAGACCTCTTCACCTACGGCATCAGCATGCATTACTGTGTTAGACTTAATATTAAAGCTAAGTTGCCCGAGTAGATAACGCTAAGTGACAGTGCGCCTTTTATTGTGAAAAGACATACATGTGCATGTACAGGAGATGAGCAGTTCTAAAATATGATCCGCTGTGTATTAACAGTATTAACAGCACCTTCTTCTGTGCAGGGCTGACGTGAGTTACAACAAAGGCGCCCGTCTTCACTCGTTCCTGTGTGGGGCTCTGGGCGTGTTCCTTCCCGTCCTCTTCATCCTCAGCTTCATTGTGAACACTTTCTCCAAAGAGGAGCTGGATGAGCTGCTGGGAGAGGGGCTGGCCAGGACGCTCTCTGTCTTCACAGTATGCATGTGACCCCCTAGTCCCTAGTCTCATTATTCACGCTGAATCCTGTTTCAAGGCCGTCAGCAGTTTGCGGCTGGCAGCATACACTTACTGTGCACTAAGTCCTGAGATTCTTTCAAGCAGTATACGTTATTACAATACTGTGAGTGGCAGCTGAGGGGAAAAATAACTTATGGCATGAAATATTTTTTAATTCCATCATGATAGTTGACAGTCTTTAGCACATTCTCATTACTTTCTTCTTTTAGTTGATTTGGTTCTCTGCTTGTCTCACCAGGGAATAGTGATGTTTCTGTGGGACTGGATCCCAGAAGATGGACAAGTAGTGTTTGTGATCATTTTTGGTGCTTTTTGCTACCTCTTGCTATTTCTAGCCAAGTATTTTGCACGGTAAGCATTATAAGTGTATGACACACACACACACACACACACACACACACACACACACACACACACACACACACACACACACACACAGGCCAAATTGGTTAAAACCCCTAACTTGGAACCTTACCTGTAACCCTGAGGCTAACCTAACCTCAAAATATAAATTTTACTCAACATGACCAGAGAAATGTCCACACACACGCACGCACGCACGCACGCACGCACCACACACAGTAAACATTTATTTAAAGTCTGACTGACAGTTGTTGTGATGTACTCCATCCTCAGCCAAGGGAATAAGACTCTGACGAAGAAGGAGAAGAGGAGTCTGGCAGAGTACAAAGATTATATCCAGGATGTCGTCAAAACCAAAAAGGTTAGGATCTTGTTTTTGGTTTCAAGTCATGCATGCTAAGTTTTTTTGCTTAGTAGGTAAAGTGCATGATCATTGTTTTCATTTGAAACTTGAATTTGAAACATGAGAATTGTAAATCTAATAGTCAATTTACTCCAACAGGGTAAATTGTATGAATGGTATCTCCAGCAATGTGCAGCTGAATATGACTTCTAATGTTGGGTAAGCTGATTCAAGTTTACACAAGTCGGCATTTCTAATAGATTTAAGCTATTTGTGAAAAAGGGCTCATCTGCCACAATATTCCACATGGTACTTTTCACTGTGAGCAACAGGACTTTTCATCTGCCACTTGATCAGGTTTTTCTGTTTTCTCGGTCTGTATGGGTTCAGATGTAAGTTTAATGGCAACATTGGCATCTCATAAGCAGTCTAGTGATGAAACAGATAAAAGTGCCGTTATTATTCAATATAGGGAAAGCTGTGATTGTAAACATTTGACAAAAGCAAGTTTGATAATGTGAATTGATTTTCTTTTTCAGTGTGTGTTATACCTTAATGTTAGAAAGCATCAAACTGTTTACATGTAGAGTACATTTTCTTAATTACTTCAAAAATAACTTGTCTACTGCCAGCAAAATGTTTTAAACTATATTTAGTTGTGACTCCTTCTCTGTTGCGCTGTCCCGAGGCTGTCACAAGGCTGTCACCTCAAGTGCTGTACTGTGTGTTTGTATCCTTTTCAAAATTATTAGCAATACTACGATAACCAATGCTGTGATTCTAGTTGGACTGTGTTTTATCAGATGTTTCCTCGCAGTCTGTAAGACTTCTTAAAGCCATAATGGCCCTATGCTTCCTCCTGCCTCCAAAGAGTCTCTCCTAGAACATCTTGTCATTTAATATGTTCAGGTGTCAGATACATCTCCAGGCAGAGGATTGTCATTACATATTATTTAAGGAAAGAGAAAAGTGGTTCAAACACCGCAGCACAACAGTATAGTGGGACGTTAGTGAGCGGTGTCTGTCAGTGCACTGATGTGTGTTGTATCTCCTAGTTGTGTTTACTCCTGTCTTTGACTACTTTACCCTTTTGTCCAGTACAATATGTTGTCTTTGGATCAGTGTATCAATGCAAATCAAACGCCATGATCTACCATGTGATGCCTTCACTCCAGTTTTGTAGAAATATTTATTGCTCTCAAGAGGTGTCTCTTTTTGGACATTTCACCCAAATACAGAAAAACCTCTTTGGGCGGTTTGCAATATTATTATGAATGCTGCCCATTTGTATTGTGTACATGATGTGTTCACATCCCTTCCAGGTATTCTCATGGTACGGGAATTCTTTCTGCCTTAAGTGATATTTCAATGATACATTTGACAAATCTGTGTAACTTTACCAAAAAAAGATTTCTTAGATTTTATGAAATTTATGAATTGTCTAGAAACCTAGTAATCCTGACTCAATAACTAAAAAGAATGAGGCCTCTCATAAACAAACTATGCTTTGTCACGTCTTTAAGAATATTAAATGTTTTCTAATGACTCAGGTATTTATTACTGTTTTCCTTGTTAATAAAGTCATGAATGTGTGCACCAACAACAGATGACCAATGTGAATAATGAAAAATGCGTCAAACTCTTAAGCAGGGAATAGTTACTGTTGAAGACTTTTATTTCAAAGTTTTAGTTATAAAAATACCATTCCAGGTTTCTCTGTAGGAAGAACAACGCTTTTTAAAATGGTGTGTTGACTTGCACGTCAGGGCTCAAGTATTTTGGGATCTTCAACATACCGAGGTGAAATCAAGCTTCCACTATACCTCTAAGCATATTACAAGCATTTCTGAATGAGAAGGAGAACCAGTGAAAATACAATAACTGGTAAGAATATAAAAGCAACAAATGAATGAATTTCTTTTTGCAAAAAGACCAACCCCAGTATCCCCAGGCCACAAATCTCAGTTCCCTGAGTTAGTAACAAAGAACATCCCTATGGAGGTGGCAGCTCTCAAAAATAACCTTCAGCAACTATTGCATCCATCTAAAAGAGCAACATCTATTTGTTAGAAAATACATAAATCTATTGTGCAAGCACTAGTGTGTAATCAAAGTGTAATTAGAATTTCATTTGTGCAATCTACTAGCAAGGCAACATAGGTCACCAATAAGAAGAGGTATGTCGTAATCCTTTAGTATCATTCATTAGAATTAAAGCTGTGTGTGTGTGTGTGTGTGTGTGTGTGTGTGTGTGTGTGTGTGTGTTAATGATGCTTCTAGTTTGTACAGTTGGTAACAATCTCTATGTTGGGGCTCAGCAAAACTTTCCAAGTCCTATTATTGTAAGTAATGCCATGCAGATCTAAGGCCTGTTTTAGCCCACGTGAGCATACAGACAAATCTGTTATTTAAAACTTAGAAAAATTCATTGTATAGTCTTATTTTGTTACAGTGCATTCAGGATTATAGCTATATACAATGTTGTTTGTACAAAAAATGCCAATGCCCATCCCTGGCTTCTTATAAACAAAGTGTACAGGTAGATACATCATGCAGGAGCACGGAGGCTGGACCCAGTATTGCTTTGTTATGAAACATGACAACATCGTCATGAAAGACCTGCCATCACAGCGTCTACATGAATTAAAACCGTGTATGGCTCATTCTGTCACCTCAAAGTGTCAAAAGCAAGTTTCAGTTTTGTCCTCAGGGAAGTGTGTCTCAGACAGATCCAAGACAGACAAGGTCCCCAGTGTGTGTGTCCAGACTAGGATAGCTGCTCAGTGTCTCAGCACCATACGTGTCCATATTTAAGTGTCCAGTGGACTTCGGGAACACGGAGATCCTCAGGTGGACCCTCATTGAGAGCCTTTGTCAATCAACCAAGAAATATCTCCTGTCCTGCAACCCAAAGGATGAAACGGCCATCAGACAGATCCACGTTTGCATTCCAGGCCAACATTAAAGGCATATTAAGCAAGACACAGGATTGGTGCCCTATAAGTGCTCAATATGGTTGAAATGGAAAATGAGAAAAGCACATATTTTCGTACTTGCCAAGTCGTGCTAACATCCTTCGTTTTGTGTGTGTGCATTATTAGAAATGAAAGACAGACATGAGAGACATGGAGAGCACTACAGTCAACAGGCTAAACACAGGGACAAATAGACACACTGTAAATGATAGCTCTCTCCATTCAATAACATGTTTAACAATAATACATACTGGAGTCATTTATGTACTGAAATGTATATGAAACTTGTTACTAGCTATGATGCATTTATGAAACTATTAACTAGTAAATATAAAATACCAAATGGTGTTATTGCTTTGTGAAGTGTAGTTAGAATAAGCCATCTATAGTTTGACCTATTTAATACTTTCCATGTGATTAAAGTCACAAGGCCTATGTCTCTTTGTGTTTCCTGTCAGGGTGATACCATTTGTCTTATGTTTTCTTCACAGTAAAACGTTAGAAATCTAAAGAACATAACAACCATTGTAACCGTGACCAGGTTTAAGACTTGGAAATGCACTTACTCCACATCTCGCTTCTTAATCGTCTTTCCGGATCTTAAGACCTCTGCCACACGGGATACAATAGGATCATAGTTCATGCTAGCCACCGCAACCACTTCCTCACTCCTATAGATGGGGCAGATTAGGACAAAGAATCTATAAAAACCATCATTAAATTACGTGATTAGAGTCACGATCATTGTAAAATCAAAATGAGTTCACAAATACAGTGGGTAGGAAAATAACATAAAGTAAAAACAAACATACCTTAAGTATTCTAGCTTATTTAATCATAACATGAACTGAAATCAATGAATAATCTTATACGAATTCTACTTTTATACTTGCCTGGTATAAAATGCCACAAATTTCAGTTCATCCAGATCTCCTTGTATGATGACATCATCAAACCCATCGCCATAACCTTTGCAATAAGAAATGACACCGCTTTTACACATAGATATATTTAGAAACAGCCAAATGAAAAGCAATCCAAGTCTGGCTCAACTCTAGGTTTTTGTTTTTGCAGCTAGATGGCAGTGTAGGAACTACCATTGGTAAACTCTCCTTTACAATTCACAATACAATATAACTTATCTTCCTTAAAACTTCTGATCTTGACATTTATTTTCCAGCATGACAACTTCACCAGGCTGACCAAATCTTAGGATAGATAAACTGAACTATTTTGCAAATAGGAGGAAACCCTACCCACCTGCATAACGTATGCTCTTCCCAAACATGGCTGACCAGAAGTAAGGCACAGTTTTAATCTCAGTGGCTCTACCCATCATGCTGAGAGCCGCCACTCTTCCTGTCAGGTAAAAAACAGAAACAACATAGAAAGTGCTTTTCACAAAAATAAGTATCTATGAAACATGAACAACTAAACAATCTGCAAATCAAATCAGAACAGCCGGGGAACACAGTAAGTAGGAGATAGGAAACTGTTGGATCTTGAAGAAGCTGTAACACACTCACCATGCACATGAGCCATTTGCCAGTGAGGGATGTTCACCTTCTTATTGCTGCGCTGCAGGAAAGGAAACACCACCACATCCCCTCCAGCAAAGACCCCATCAACATTTGTCTGCATCATCTGAGAGAAAGTTGAGAGGAATGAATGAACAGAGCTTAAACAAAATGGAAACAACATTTGCGAATGCTGTTGAATTAGCTGATCAGCTTTTGTCATGTAGCAAGCAACTCCACATTACCTTGTTGACGGTGATGAAGCCCTTAGAGTCCATGTGAATGCCACTCTGTTTCAGGAACCCAGTTGCAGGAGCACATCCTGCAGGAGTAGAAACACACAACAGGAACCGGGTTAGGAACCATACTGGTGAGTTTCATCATCTGTTGTTAATCTGAGACTACAGATAGTGAGGATGATACTGGGGATGATGTATAAGGAGAATGTTGAAAGAAGGTACATTTTATGTCAGTTCATTCTTTGAGTGAGCTTCACCTGCTCCAATGACACACACGTCTGCCCGTAGGACTTTGCCACTTTTCAGCACCACCTCTTTAAGCTGTGCAACAGAAAAACAAAACAACCAACAGTCATGTACTAGATGTGTACGTCGCTAGATTGCACAGCTTTGATACTTTGATAATACTGTTCAGACAGTATTTTTTGCCTTAATTTGTTAAATAGTCTATTTCCTGACAGACTGCACTTCATCTGGATCACTGGTCCACTGTAAACGCGTTAAACTGAGCAAGAGAAGAGATTCCTACTGAGCATCATGTCATGCTGTTTCTCTCACTTTCTGAATACCTGTCCATGATGGCCTATCATCTCCGACACCTCATTCAGCATGTAGAACTTCACCCTGTTTGCCTCAAACAGCTGCAAAGACAAAACACACCCCCGATAACAACCCACAGTAACCCCAGATAATTAAGAACAGATTGAAACCCACAGTTTGTTCCTACCACCGTAAGGGGGAGAATTTCCTACATGTCACTTTTTGCTACAATTCTTTTTTTCTGTGTCTGCATGATCAATCGATGCTGATGAGAATGGTTGCCGGCTGGCTGGTGTATTGAGCAGAACCTGGTTTGTATTTTAACCAGTAGTTTTTTTCCAAGGAGAATGCTGATGCTGGTATTCTAGAGGTGGTTCATGTTCTGAAAAGCCTGATTTCCCAGGGGTGTGTCCCTACCTTCATTATGGCTTTCCCTACTTTCTCCCCAAGAGCTTTTTTAAAGGGGACTGTTTCCATCCCAATGATGGAAACAGAGTGGGCCTTGTCAGTGAGAGCTGCAGCCACCTCCATACCTGGCAACACAACAAAGAAACATGTATATAATTATCATCTGTGTACTGCAGATTGATATATGCTGTGCCACTTTCAACCGACACAAATGAGAAAAAGTGATTTGCAAATGTGCCTTTTTCTCACCAACAAATGACGTTCCCACAATTACTGCATTCTTGTTGTTGGCCAGCCTAGCTATGCTGTTCGCATCTTCAGGAGTCCTGAGGTGAAACACGTTCCTGACATCCTTGCCTTTGTAGTTCATTGGTTTGGGTCTTTCAAGCAGAAAACAGAAGCAATCAAATGTTAGTTTATTAGTTCACCATCTCAATACCACAAGAAGGAAAAATAGATTTTTCAAGGTTTGTCCTCACTTGCTTCCTGTAGCAATAAAGAGTTTCCTGTATTCCATCCTCAAGCCATCTTCAAAGGTCACAGCCCGTGTTTTGACATCTACAGCCACAGCCTAAAGCATCCAAATACCCCAGAGTCAGTCACGTATCAAACAGCAAAGGCTAAGCAAGATGTTTCCTCTGCTGATGGCTCTCTGAGACCAGTCAGGGCTGGGGGCCATTGACTTTTCAATTTAACTTACAATTTAATTTAATTACAAAGTGGATTTTCTTGCCAATTCCAAGAATTGGAAAGCGTTTTTCTTAAAAGGGTCAGCTAACCTATATTGAATGAAATAAATGAAAATGAATGCTACATTAACCAACAAATATCAGCTTCGCTTTCCATTTTGAGTTGAGTGAGTTGAAAGAAAACTGGCCACATCCCTATTTGGCACCATTTCTTACCTCCTTCTCTGTGAGCAATTCAATGTCGTGGCTCTGGAGGAAGTCCATGGAGCGCAATCTCAGCTGCTCTGCTGTGCTTTCTAGGGACTGAGGGGTGGAGAGTTACAGTGCAGCAAAATACTTTTTCTAGGGGTGATATTGGGTGAAGGAAATAAAAGAACAAAGACTATAATTTCAAAACATGAATTGTAAAATCCCAAAACAATGTTCGCCAAAATTTTAGGACCCAACAAACAACAAACTGTCCAGGAATGTTATCTTAAGATTACAGCCTTCAGATCCCAATTTGGGTAATACTCAACAACAACAACAATCTTTTCATGGTGAAGTCGCATGCTTTTTGATTCAATTTTGTCTGTTTACTCATGAACAAAGCTTTGTTTCTGTGAAGTGTATCTGTTCCCTAAAGAGCCCCTGTCTCAGCATTATTGATCAAAGCGGTGCTTCTGCAGTCTGTTATGAAGCATTCTATTGTCTCAGTTATGTGGTCAGGGTCTCTGTACAAACCTTACTCAGTTTAGGCCTGTCATATGGTGGATGTTTGTCCATGGTGCACATGACAATGCGATCAGTGAAACCCTCTTGCCTCAGTGTCTCTGCACACACTAGACCCGCTGGACCTGTCGACACATTCACCGGTTCACCACAAAGCAGGGTCCTGTTACAGCCTGGACATGCACTATCAACATACCTGCTAATGTGTCAAGTCAGAGGTCAACAGTGAGAGAACAGAATTGTATCCCCATTCTTCTAGTAGTGGAAATGAAGGAAGAAGGTAAATGACCCACTGACCTGAGCCAATGATGAGAACATGGCTGAAGCCTGTGCTGGAGTTAATGACTGCTGAACATCGGGCCATGGGCTTTGACCTTTTCTGTGACTGAAGAGCCTGAAAGTGTTTGCAAGATCTCAGATCAATCAGGGCGTCTGTTTACTTGCCTGAATACTTCTTGTACTTGCAGGTACTTTTTTTTACCTGCTTGTTTGCACGAATGATCACCTTGTCCTTTTCAACTCTGACCTGGAGCAAACAGACATGAGCGATGTGTACACTTTTTGATGCTACTTAGAGACATTATATGGCAGGGAATGTAAAAGAGACATCACCAACGGGGAAGGTCACCTGGAAGGTAGGCAGGCTGTCCAGCCCCGGGAAGTCCTCTAAGTCTCCTGTTGCGATGTTGAAACATGCACCGTGCCAGGGACAACGCACATGTCCTTTTGACAAGACACCTGTAACCATAGAAATGACTCAATTATCCAATTCATTTAAAATGTATGTGTCTCATATATAAGTGCTATAATTTAAAATCAGAACTGAGAATATTTGATTCACCTTTGACGAGGGGCGCACCGTAGTGTGGACACTTGTGACCCATAGCTGCGAACTCTCCATGTTCTTTGATTAGCAAAGCTCTGCCACTTCCCAAGTCAACTTCTCGCATCCTGTCAAAGACACACAAATAGGTGCGCATCCATGCTTGCTGCAAAAGTGGTCAACACAAAAGTTCTTTTAACCAATGGAGGCACTACTGGGTCTGTAAACCCATCATAAGACATACTGCTTGGTGTCTTGTGAAGAAATAAATGTTTTTCATATTCTTACTGTCCATTTTCCAGATCTTTAACATGACAGACGGACGCCTCCACATAGTCTCGTGGTTTGTGGTAGAGGCGGAGGGGGGTAGCGTCCTCATCAGAGCCGTGTCCCAGGGCCCCATTGGGTCTGCAGTCAGCGAAGGGGCTCGCTTTGCCATTAGGTGACAGCCCATCCACCTCTTTTTCTTTCTCCAGGAGGGATAGCTCCACTTTAACTTCAACTGTGCAAAACACACACGTCTCTTTTGAGAAAACCAGGACTGTACACAAGGAGCACATGATACACTGTAATAACTACCATGAGTGATTTCCCTCCACATGGCTTTTGAGGTATAATTTGCCGTTCAACTAGAAACATCTTTGTGGCGAATTGAGTCTGACAACTCCAGAATTGAACCAAATGAAAGCAGGAAACAGAACAACCAACAAAAAAGAACAAAAAAGAAAGGGTGACTTGTTTTGTTTTGTTTTTATTTTTTTGCTAGTAGCAGAATTACAACTTATTTCTATCAGATAATGAAATTATTCTTCATGCAGCTTTATTTGAATGACCAAAAATCACTAAACAATCATTTTCTATATATGGCTGATTCTCCTCTCAGTCTGCGTTTATCAAAATGGACTTAGTACAGTGGAAAACATGATTTTGACCATTTTGATAGTCCATTTTGATAAACAGATAGATAATAACACTTTTAAATGTCACACAGCAGATAAGAATCCCCATGAATAATAATGCTTTCACAAATGAAGCTGAACTGACCACAAAAAGGAAAGAGCCATTAGCATTCTGTACACATTTTCAGTTTTGATGCTTTTACAGCCTAAATTTGTGGCTGAGAAAACAAATAAAAGGAAGGAGTATATGCAGCTATCTTTTCTTTGATGACATCTGATGCGCCACAATTGGGTTTGTATTTCTGAATATTAAAAAATGGTTGTATAACCCCTTTTCACTGCAGCAGGCTTTATCTCTTCGGCTGGAAAAATGTGCTGATCATCCGGTTCTTACACAGTAATCTGGCTGGAATTTTCTCCTGCTGAGCGAGTCTTAATTAAAATCAATGGAAAATCATAGGAGTGACTGCATTTGCAGGAGAAAAGAAAGAGAGAGCTCCTTAGAGTTAAAGAGAATCTCTAGTTTCTGTCTTTATAGCTGTGACTAAATGGGAGATCGTCACATTCTCTGACAGAGGAATCCGATATTTCTATGTTAGATTTGTTATATCATTTATTTATTTACATCAGCTTCACTAATCTAAACTCATGTTACAAATTACTAAATTGATACTTGATGTCATATGGTTCAGAATTTGTAACTGCTAAATTTCTGCAATGTTTTTTTCTTCACGTTATCACAGTGAACAAGTTGTTTACTGTAGCACTTTACACATATATGTTTTTAGTGAGCAGTGTGTTTTAGAAACTGGCACTCCTACGTTTCACAATATTTGTGCAACATTGTACAACTTTTTTTGCTTTTTCCTTACAGTTTTCTTTTTGCCAATGTAGTATCAAAGAAGGCGATGTGCAATGTTTAAAGGGCCTATTGTAATGTCACTTCACACTTCATGCCTCAGAATAGACAACCCTTGTTATTGTGCCATTCCCTCAATAATAAAATACAAAAAGAGGACACTGGAGTCGTGTACAACATTATTTTTGTTTAATCTATGCCACGACTGCAATTTAAACCTAGAATATTCTGTGCTCAAGACCACAGCATTAATCTGAAAACTAAACACTTGAGGGTCCACCCTCATAGGGGGGATATTGCTCAATGATTAAGCAACTAACTAACAAAGTCAGTCACAACTGAGCTGTGAAAATCTTTCCCGAAATGCCTGTAGCTGGTAGCATCGTCACAACTGATCTAGTGGACCAGGATTGGCTCTGGTGCTCTAATAAAAGTGATGTGGATGTTCATGTTCTTATGCTGAAGCATGTTAGCCCACTATAATTAAATGCATACTGAAAGTCAGGAAGATGTTTCATTCCCAAATATTAAAAAAGATAGGCGGGAAAGTATGCTGTATAAGTTAGGCAGAGTCCTTGTTTGAAAACAGCAAACCCATCTAAAGTATCAATAATCAGACCTATGAGCTGCTCTGCTCTCCATTATCCTTCTCCTCAGTATTTGTCAATAGATTAATTACAAATTGCAGCAATCTAAAAAACTATGAATAAATCTACAGTCACTACCTCGGGGTCAGTGCTAGACTCTATCGACTGCTCCATTCACCATTTCTCTCTCAATTCTAATAAAGCAAAATGGTGCCATAGTGCAACTCAGTGACATAAATATAGCACATAGTGTTGTTGTGTTTGTCAGAGGGCTCCAGTCAAACACACCAGTTACAGTATATTGCATTCTGAAGGCCTTAGAGGGTCTTCATTCTGTGGGATGATGGCTGTATAACACCAGTTTTAGTCTGATGTTTGTTGTTTTAAGCACCACTGCTGAGCCACAGAATGACAACAGGTAGATTATCCAACATTATGTGGACGGTGTGTGTAAATGGACAGATGCACTCACTTCAGTGCCCTATTCCTCTACAGAGTTCCTTTAACTTTCTCCTCAGAGTTTCTTCTTGCTCAATAAGTTTTGGTGCTTGTTTGATTGATTGATTTAACTTGAACTGCTTCAGCTTAATCATCATTATTGCAACAAATGTGTGAAGTTGGAAATGAAGAGGGAATGTCTTGGAAAACAAAAAGGATGATGCAGAGGAAAACTAGACACACTTCTATTGTAATAAAACACATTCACACTCATTCTCATTCACGATGGACAAAATGACCTTTGAGTGGCTGCAAATGCCAATACTGGTGCTTTTCTAGTCCTTCATATTATGCCTATTTCCATTTCTTCATATTATGCCTATGCAATACATATATAACTATATATAAGTTAGATGAAGATTTTGAGTTAGTTAAACATTTCCCCCGATATTCCTGTAAAGTTCATTTTGTCCCCTAATGTTGGTAATAATGTTGGTGGTCCCACTGCTGTCTCAGAGCCTCATATGTTTAATAGACTCTGACTCATTAGTCCTCAGAGGTGAGACCAGTCATTTCTCTCCCCTATAGTGAGCGGTTACAGACGACTAGTCTGTTATCCTGCTTACTTTACCCCCAACACACAATGTGTTCGATAAATGAGGGCAAATCATTTATTGAACACATTGTGCCCTTGCTTTTGTGTGATTACCACAACAAAGCCTGCAATTAAGTGCTATAACTGCTCTCTTCATCAGGTCAGCATTGTTAATATTAGAATGGCAATACATTGTGATATTCACATCTCAGTATGTAATCCTCTTGATCAAGATGCAACAGAGAGAATTAAAACTCCTCCATTATGCTGCAAACATATAGCACATAGTACAGGATTTGGAGCGTGGGTTGAGAGAGAACGCAGGGCTGGAAATGGGTTGGTTACCTGGTTTGGGTTTGGAGAAGCATCCTCCCATGGTGGGCCCAGGATTGAACCAGGAGTCCTGGCTGAGGGAGACCCAGGCAGAGGGGGGAGGGGGGAAAGGGTCAGATCCTCGGGCTGGGCTGCTTGGTCGGGAGGTAACGATAACACTGGAGGGGGGGTATGAGTACCTGCAGGTCCAGGCTGGCCATTGCACGCGTCAGCTCCTCCACATAACCTGTATGGAGAGAGGGAACTGCATCAGTAACACACGACCCCATTATCTATCGACATGTGACTTGGTATATAACAGTTTATTGTTCTGTTATGTCACATCATGAATACTGTTGTCATCATATTGTATCAATCTAAATGGATTTTTTTAATAACATGACTTGTTTTAGTATTTGCTCAATAGGGTTGTGAAGACCATTAGCACCTCACCTCACCTCACCTCATATTTACCTCACTATTTCCACCAAACGCCACAGAGCTGTTTTATTGTCCTGAATCCCCCAATAAACCATAACAATGATGGTTATGTGCTGAAAGTTATTATTATTATCATGTGGATCACTGGATATGATGTTGTTGTCCTTAAATGTCTGGATGGGGTCAGGATTAGACTGGAGAGCTACTGCTAAATTGTTTTCTGCATCTATGTGTGTGTGTGTGTGTACGTACATGTTAAAAAGGAAGTAATTGTGTTAATCGGGAACATTTCCACACACATTACCTTTGTTCATGTATATTGCGTGGGAAACCGTTAAATATTAACAGCACTCGGACACCTATTAACTTTCTCGTCACACTGTGTTTTGAAGGGAAGCAGGGGCCCCTTGAGTTTCAAAATCCACCTTGTTTTGTTGCTATGTTGCCCACACATTTCTGCCAGCACTCCTGGTATTTCACCCACACGAAGTTACTCACAATGCAGTGGTTGGATATGGATTTGAGCAGACACATAATGGCAGGTGTATCACTCCTTGTAGTGTGATTCATCACCACATTATTCTTCGGAGGTACAACCAAAAGGACTAATTGATATTCTGAGCACATCTTAATGTCCTTGAAGTTCAGAAAAAAAAAGCGTGAGCTGTTGAATGGAGCGCTGCTTAGCAAAGTTCCAGAGAACAAATGAGAAATGGAAAGATCTCTTCTGAGTGCCTTGAGATCTCGTTTGGGAAGAGTCTGAAACTAATATTGACTTGTTGTATCTATACTATGCATTTGTTTGTTTTAGCTAAGAGATTAGGCACATTTCACTGAACAAAAAATGCTGGGACTCAAAAACACACATACCATATCATATAAAAATCATTCAAAGCCGATGATGATTTTTGTTTCTAATATCTTGTCAAACTTTCAGAATTTAATATCTGTAACAAGTGGAAAAGCCTTTTTTTGGTAGGATGTGGGTGCCTGTATTCCTACCCAATTTATCCAAATCTCCATGGCAACCACAAATCTTTTCCTACACTCATTTCACATCCACACCATCTTAGCAGAGTCTTTGATGTAGTGAAGCACAGCAGTGTTTCACTAAAGACAGAATACAACATATCAAATCATTTAGTGATGAAAGTGATGGTGATAGTCTCATTTTTTTTCTCAGAGTAAAAAAGAACATGAGGATTTCTCTGTCTCACGTGTTTCCACTTTAATAATTTGGTACAAATGAAAATTTGATGAACAAATTGGATCACAAAAGACCGCCATCCTAGGCTTCCAGCAAGCCCAAGATATTTTGTGCAAACCTAAAGTAGGTTAAGCAGATTTGGTCCTCACAACATATGACGCAGATCCCAGTCTCTCACTGTTGGGCCTGTCCCCAAGCAGTGCTAATAATCCTTCCTGCAAACAAGCTGTCAGTTTCACTCACTTCTCCACAAATGTAATACTTGTTACTGGAATGTAGGGGGAATTAGCAATTGCTGCTGGTAGTTTGTGGCGAAGGAACCGATCTATAAGACTGAAAAGCTGGAATGTTGAGCACGGAGTAGCTACACTCTGATGGCCACATCCATCACTCAAAAGTGGACTCCATCACCAAACTGGAGCTCTGATTCTACGACAGCAAACACAGATGAATACACCACACAAGGGCAATCACTCATCAAAGAGGGCCGTCATTCTTTATTTCCAGAAAGAGCCCCTACCATCACGGCAGTACACGTTGGCTCCATAAAGCAGAAGGGCAGATACTAAGATACAGCAGAGCAAAAGTCTATTATTCCTTCCAGCCAGTAACAAACCTAATAATAAATCACAACAAACCAATGACATCAGCGATACATGGTGAGAGATAGAGAAGAACACATGCTACAACATCACCACCATGTAGTTAAACATGTTGATTACATGTTACTTTCATTAGGGATCATTAGGGATTCTCAACAGTGCCTAACAAAAGAAGTGTTACTGGTTTAGTGAATCAGTGGTCTTGGCTATTCTAACACCTGCTTAGCAGGTATGTTAGCTTGTAGTTAACGATTAGGGCTCCCTCTTTGATCCTCAGCTGATAAAGGACAAGAACCCATGACACTCTAGCTGCACTCTTAATATTTGACCACACCTCCCTCACTTTCTCACAGCTTGCAAGTTCTCCAGGTTTGTGAAATACAAGATAAGCCTAAGGAATCATCCCCTGATTGCGCAAACCAGTTCTTAAGAAAAAGTGTTCTCTTACCAGGCAATGACCAGTTATTTATTATGTTCACTATCAGCCCAGTGAAGCCCACAAAGTAAAAAGCAACTATGAAGTGTTTAGTTGCACCTATCTAAACAATGACTGATCAAGAAAGGAGCAAGTTCAGAAAGGCAGATGAAATCAACAATTGCGTGAATTCTTAGAAGACGCAAAGAAGCTTTTGACTGACTTCTGTTTATTCCAGTGGCTACCAGCCTTATACTATAAAAGAATAAATACTGGATTATAGCTAATCAGATTCCCCATTAAGAAGCTCTAGTATGTGAGACAATCACGTTCATTCACCTCTGTCATGAAAACGTGCATGCATGTTTAAATGAATTTGCTTGTAGGTAAATAATAATGGTTAAAAGTGAGATCAAGTAAGTTCAGTATGTACGGTCTACATATTTAGATTTCTAAACAATACTTGCTAGAAACTCAAAAGGCTGGAATAAAACATTTGATGTCTGAACCATGGTTTCACCACAGTCAGGTTACAGAGGTCATGTAGTTTAGCTTGTTATGGACTTCAGAACTAACCATTAGTGGCTGGGTAATACATGGACCCCACGTGGCTCTAGAAAAAATATATTATACCCTCAAGCGACAATGTTTACCATGTCACTCAAAACTGTAAATTACTAACATACAATCTTCTCTAAAACCAAAGCTGGTTAATAATGGCAGAGTGGAGGCGTTATACACTTGTTACAGCGATCACCTCTCCATGATGTCATGGAAAACCAGAAATGCGTTTTACAGAGGGGTGTACACTCCTACAGGGGAGCAGTGCTTCCATAGGCAAAAACAATTCTTGTATTGACCAGTTTCTCAGCATGCACACGCACACAAACACACACATACACACACACACACACACACACACACACACACATAGAGTATGTAAGTTGCTGTCAAAACCAATATAAAAGAATACGGTGTGAGATGTGCCGCATTACATTTTATCAGTTGTGTGGATAATCAGTTTTAGATTCCATTATTAGCGAGTTTTGCTGATGTGGTCAGCCTGTTTTAACACATAATCAAGCTTGTAAATGTGTTTAATCTGGTCACTTCCACTTACGTTTAGCAGAATCTCCATGATTTCCAATTTGCGATGTGGCTACGAGCTTGTTGGTGTATTGTGATTACAAATGTAATAAATATAATATAATAATATACTGCACCGCAGTACATTGTTCTCAAAGGAAGAGTGCGGAGATCTGTAACTGGAACAGGGAGCAAGTAACTTCCATAGAACTACTGTATCTGTGTCAATAATGCACCAATATAGGCAAAAATCCACATGAAGACATAAAGTCTGTTTATATACAGAGCATCACCCTTGCACACCGCAGTAGGAGCTGATAAAACAGAATCATAAATGCACACTGCCTTGATTGTAAAAGGAATAAAACAGCTTACCAAAGCCAACGTGCATGGAGCAGGTGCGCTGAGTTCCTGTCAAACTCCCTGGTGTTCAGCTTGCCCTGCGGAGCAGGGTAGCATACTAGCACACAAGTCCCCCAAGAATCCTGTCCCTCTCCGGGATTGGCTCTCTCCACTAGAGTATTCCCACTCTGTGTCTCCCGTTGTACCCTCCTCCACTCTCCTCCTTTCCCTCTTGATGCAGCAGAGGCTCTGATGTGTGCACTGTCCCTCGGAGAGCCTGCTCCAGCAGACAGAACAGACTGCTCGTGGGAGTTGCTCTCTTTCACTGGCGGAGCCTGCAAATGCAGCACCAGGGACCCTTGCCAGTTTCTCAGCTGTATGCAGTATTGATGGAGTTGCTGAGGGGATGCTAACACAGCATGAATTCTCACCGTTCTCCGCTCTCTTCCTCCTACCCCTCCTCTCTGTCTCTCTCTCCCTTTCTGTTTCCCACTCACAGAAACATCCACACACACTCTTCTAGAGGCTTTCTGTTCAGACCCTTTCAGCCTCGCCTTCAGATGCCAAAGACCTGACTTGCCAGTTAAGCCTGATCAAAGACTTGCTGCCCCCCACTGCACTGCCTGGTCTGACTGCCCACTTATCAGACTGCCTGGTTATTGTGCCTGTATTGTGCTGCATGCCTGTGTGACTGCATGCACTAGTGCAGGATTATCTGCTATTGTATGCTATTGTAAATGCATATGAATGAACATGACACGTTACATGTACTGTATATATACTGACCAGCTGGGTCCCAGGAGATCGAAAATCAGTCTTGTTTAATGCACAGTCTGTCATGCAACTTGTCAGTCAGATTGCATGAAGTATAAGCTTGACTTAAATGTGTACCATACTTCTTTCATGAAGCAGTGCACAGCATAGAGGAAAAGTAGTAGGCCTTGCAGTATATCCCACTTTCAGGTAGGGGTGGGACAGAGTAAGATAAGCTCTTAAAAAGGTACACTACATTTTATTGAGCTGAGGAACTGTGTTTGTACATTGCGTCCCCTTTAACCACGTGACAATCTCACATTCATTTTAGAGTGATTGCTTTAATGGAAAAGCTGACTCGATATGGATCACTCAATGACACTGGATGATGATGAAGATAATAATGATGATGATGATGGTGATGCTGTTGTAAATTTAAAACCTTTTTACACTCTCCTCAGAATTCAAATGGGTCCAAATGGCAAAGAGAAAAAAACCCCATAGAAATTGAGACTGTACCCTCTGCTGGCCACAAAAA
>CABFOQ010021815.1:53244-77861 GCA_900660455.1 Gephyroberyx darwinii | reverse complement strand
CTTGGATATGTCTTTGGATCATTTAGGAGGTAGGAATGCTACCAGATCACTTCTACTGTACTAGACTGCTGGAAGAGGCTGGGCTGTGTGTCAGTCCTGGTTGTGAGCATGGACAGAGGGAGGGCACCCACCATATCGGGTATAGTACATTCCAATACGGTCTTTTAACAGGATATGAATTTAGTATCATCATTCTCAATACAGCTGTAAAATTACTAGTCTTTGCTATTGTACACAGTAAATAGTTCCATGTGCCCCTTTCCTAGTAGACAAAACAAGGAGTGCTGGGAATGATGCTGTGTATTTCATAGCCTATCCCAAGGGATTATACATAGCTGGCTGTATGCTGCAAACTGAGTTAATATCACACTAAATGTCCGTAACCCTCTCATCTCTCTGCAGATTCTGCATCATGATCTCTGTGGATACTATGGAGGAAGTGTTGAGACGCCTGGCCACCTTCCACACACAGTTTATGAAGGATTTCTCTTGAACAGAGCGACTAGAATAAATTGATGTTTCTTTCCAATGTTTGTGTTACGTTTTTCTTCCTTAATTCCATCTGTCTGCAACTATCAAATGTGTGTGCTAACACAGTGGAGTACAGACATAATTAAACAATCTAACCAACTGCCTCTTATTGGTATTTTGAATATTTATTACAATAAATATGTGACCACATAATTTATTGCATGCAGTCTCGTTTTACGACCTTTGGCCAGAGGTATCTTTTGTCTCGATACTCATTAACAGAGTAAGATCAAACTTCTGCTTTTCAAAAAGCAAATAACCAGAGTCCATAATGCAATCAAACATCTGGATTTCCTTGCATCATATGCGAGTTCCTCATATGAAGTACCACAGTAACACGTACAGTGGCAGACAACAGTCCACTTTGGATTTGTGCTACTGCTTAATTCAGAGCACAGTGTTGTAATAAATGACAAGTTCATTTAAAGTCCATGTAAAAGTACAATCATCCACATTCTCATATCTGTCTATCTCACCTACCTCTCTGAAGATGATTAAATAGATAAATAGGTCACAGCTAGCGTGTTTGGCTGTGGTTAAATTAGAAATACAATAACAGCTATTACATATAAGTGGAATACAATCACCCTCTCTCATTCCTCTATCAGCCATCAGACTCAATGTACACAAACTGTAGACAGTACAACCATTCATTTCGCCACAACAGGCTGACCCTTCTTTTTATCCTTAATATCATCAATCCACCTCACTGTTGTCTGTCTGAGTGAATGGATTTGAGTCCGTACTGTTGAGTAGCTCCACAAGTAAAGAGATGAGCTTGCCATCCTGAGAGGAGTTGGTCATGGCGTTGTTGGGATTGTTGAGGTTGCGGTGCAGCATGGTCTGAATGGAGGTACGTAGTTCCCACAGCAGCTCCCATGTCTCGGCTGGCATCTCGCAGCGCACCAGAGAGCGCCCAGTTAATGATACCTCCACACGGTCTCCACGTACTGGGGCAGAGTGAGGGGAATGGGAGAGTGGTGAGAAAATGATTTATGATGAAGGAAAAAAAGGATTAAAGAGAGAATTAACAGACATTTAAACTAAAACTAAACTAATACTTAAAGAGTATGTTGGTGTTTATTTTCTTGTATACAGCCCTATTTTTAAAACAAGACACTTTGATGGAGAGCGGTCAATTTCCTACCCATCTCTGTAATGTCACAGTCTGTGAGCAGCAGCAGGGCGAGTGGGTGGATGGCGGACGAGTCTCTGATGAACACAGTATTGTTGGACTTGACTGCACTGAAGAAGGTCAGCCAGCGACTAGGGAGCTGATCATTTCCCCTACAACACAAAAGAAGATATGAACACAGATCAGATACATTATAAGCACACATAACAGGCTATAAGTAAATATTAGAGCACGCCCAAACCTGTTGACTGAGGAGCGGTGAAGCTGTACTGGTCCACTGGGTGTGCGATAACATAGATTGTCGGGGCGAAAGCGCCCTCCTTTGGTCACCATGCCTTTCTTCACCTAGAACAAAAAGAAGAAACACATCGGTTAGTGCATCATCACAAGATATTTGAAACCGCTTTTCACCTGTGTTAAGTTAGAATATACTCACACCATGCAGTGTGAGTGGTCACCTGGGTGAAGAGACGATACAGAGACGGTATCTCAATAACGACTATACTCTGGGAAGTTACCATATGTACCTGAATGAGGTTGGGATAGAGGCCCGCCAGCAGTACAGCCTTGAGCAGCTCGTCCTGGTTGCTGTGCTCATTGTAGAGAGAAGAATGGTGCTGGCACTCTCTTGCGCGAGACACCAGCTCTGCTTCACACAGGTTCTCGCTGAACTGAGAGATGAGACCTGCGACACAATGACACAACAACAAGAATCACTCGGTGAAGCTAGTGAACATATAAAACAGGGGGTCAGTGGGTTTGCTGCCAACATTATGGATAAGACATAGCATCTTCAAGTATATATTGGACCCAGCCAATGTCTAGATGAGTGTGTGCGCTTCAAACTAACCATTGATGAATCGCAGGCTGAACCCAGACAGTGTGTGCGTGTCCAGATATTCCTGTCTGCCCTCTCGGTCTCCCTCCTGCTGAAGTCTCCTCCAGCCCAACACGGCCCTGCTGAACACCAAGTAGTCACTGTAGCTGGAACCGCTCAGAGCCTCTTTAGCCTGGACACAGAGAGTGTAGCAGCAAAGGATAAAAAGATGAGATGCTAAACAAATACTAAGCGACTGGTAAATTACAGCGCATAGATATATTGTCCATTTAAAAATCAACATTGGTAACGGGTGAGTATAAATACGTGGGTGCGCCTCACCTTGGTGACACGTGCTCTGTTCTGCAAGCTGTTGAAGAAGGGGTCTCTGGTCAGACAGGCAGCTACACACAGCATGGGCAGAACACAGCGGAACATGGCACCCAGTACCAGCACTTTGCCCAGCCGTGGGTCACACGACATACAGGCAACACGCTCTCCTAAGGGCGTCAGGGCTTCTGTTTTGTCCAGAACACCTGAAAGAGCGACACAAGTATTGACAGATTTGATATAAAATGTTAAACCTGCATAGGAACGCGTGAACAAACTACATGACATGTTAGAGGTTAAAAGTGGTTAAAACGTCATCCCGAGATGTAGAACATGTGCAGCTGTGAGTCGCTCACCGATCTCTCGTAGGTTGCGGACAGCATCCCGCACAGCTTCTTGATCTGGACTGTCCAACACTTGGGATAAGAAATCTACAGCCTTCACACACACAAAAAGACATAACTCAGCATGGCCAGAAAGTATAAAAAAACCCACAATTAAAACAAACAAAAACCACTCTATTTCACTTGCTCTTAGCCATGCTCTTTCTTTACCTTGCAGTTGGGACTGTGGATTTTGGCCTGCAGTACCAGGCTCTCCAGAGGGGTGCGCAGGATCTCAGGAATGGGGAAGGCAGTCATGGATTCCAAGTGTTTCTGTGGGAACAGGTGGTAGGCGTGTCCTGGCTGACACCGCCCCGCTCTCCCTCTACGCTGTGTGATGTTGGAATGGGAGATCCACACTGTGTCCAGACACGAGACCTGGGAAAGATTAGGAAACAGGCTGGATTATTACTGGGATTTTTATTGTTTTACACGTTTCCATCAAAATGTCCATGTCCATGTTTTTGTGGCAGCAATTATTTTGACACCTACCTTAGTTCGAGGGTCGTAATTCTGCTCCTTCTGCGTTCCCGCATCCACCACATGAACAATATCATCTATAGTGATGGAGGTCTCAGCAATATTGGTGGCCAGGACAATCTTCCTCTGGCCTGCCTGGGGGCGCTGGAACACCACCTGCTGGTCTGCCACTGACAAACTGGAGTGCACTAAGAGGAAAAAGGAAAGAAATGATAAATACATTCTTTTACTGGTGAAAAACGTTCTCTGTACTCGCAAGGCAAGAAAGAGTGGACTCTGCAATTCAATTTTTACTCTTACATGGTAGGATCATCTGGGATCCTGAGGAAAAGTAGGGCTTCCCTTCTAGTCTCTCTTGAACTGCCTTGATGTCTTGCCACCCAGGGAGGAAACACAGCACTGCACCTGAAGCATGAAGGACAAATATGATGGAGACTATTCACCATCAACGCAGTCATAGTAATCAAAAACATCATCGACAACAGTTGCGAGTGAGTGGTAAAGGAATAGTTACCTGGCTCTCCATGTCTGTCAATGTGCTCGATTACGTCGGCAACTAAATCCAGGTCTGGCGCGGCCTCTTCTTTCCCCTCCTTAAGCAAGATACGAAGATAAGATACAAACTCATGAGACATAGGAATGATTTAAATTGGTAAAAAAAAATACCTGCGCACAGAACTCACTTGTGAGTTGGTTGAATTGAAAATAATGCATCAAATAAAAAAAACGAATGAAAGTCTCACCTGCCTGTCAGGCGTCACCCTCACCGGGGGCGGAGGTGGACGCCCCATCTCTCTCAGCACCTGCTCCAGGTATCTGTGCTGGACTGGGTGCATGAACCCAGGCACCTTTACTATCGGGCAGCCCCCAAAGTACTGGGCCAGCCTCTGGTTGTCCCCGGTAGCACTCATCAGCACCACACGTAGGTCCGGGTTCTCATTAATGCTAGAGCGCAGCAGGGCCAGCAGCAAGTCTGTGTTTATGTCTCTCTCATGGACCTCATCAACCACCACGTGGCTGACCCCCTTCAGGGAGGGGTTCCCCTGGAGCTTCCTCAACAGGACACCCACAGTGAGGAAGAGCAGGGCTCCTCCGCTCTGCTCCGGGGGACGGCTCTCAAGTCTCACCTAGGTGCAGAAAAGAAAGGCGTTACTGATGGCACAAACACCCAAAGGTGCGGTGTCAACAGTTTCATAGGATTATCCACTGGTGCAAATAAGTCAAGCAAGTAAATCCAATAAAAAGCAAACATGAATTCACACGTGTCAATCAATTTCCTCACGACAGTCACGTCTGCCTGTTGCTCACCTGATACCCCACAGAGTGTTTTAGAACTGGGCCCATCTCATCGGCAACACGATGGGCCACTGACACAGCACTGATCCGCCGAGGCTGGGTGACCAGGACGTTACACCCCGCCCCCTCGCCTCCTCTCACACGCCCCTCCAGTAGGAAGCGGGGAATCCGCGTTGTTTTGCCACATCCTGTCTCGCCAGCGATCACAACAACCCTGGAGGACTCCACTGCTGAGACCACACGCTGGCGGTGGGCGTCGACCGGGAGCGCCACCCTCAGCGCAGGGTTTGCTCTCTCCCATTTGTCCTGTAGATAAAGGTTGAGCTCCTGCTCCCGCAGGCTAGAGAGGGGTCGGTACGGCCTGCCTGTGATGGCATCTGTCACCAAGTCTTCCTCTTCCTCCTCATCCTCCTGGTTTACCGTCTGCTGTCCCCTCTCCTCTTCCTCCTCCCATAGCCTCTGCATTTCTGTCGCAACTGGGTACTGCCATTTAAAGAAAAGCCATTAGTTTTGCTATGATATTGAAGAATAAAGAAGCACTGAATTCATCTGTATCTCTCATGTGAAGTGAGAACTGACTTGTGTGAGGTACTCTCTCATGCTGTCCTCCAGGTGTTGTGGGATTTCTATTGGGAAGGGCTGTCTCTCCCTCTCCCCAGCCTCCCTCACCTCCTCACGGTGGTACTTGGCATGAGTCAGTGGGTTGTTGTCCTTGTCTAGCAGCTCCAGTTCCTGGACCAGGTGACATGATATACATTTTGACACGGATCTACATGTGAGAGAATAATAGTTTTTAGTATTTATCCTTACCTTCAGTTTCATACATGCAAGAGCTGCAGCTCTCTTCTCTGCCGTCATTCTCTTGCCAGCCGTAGCTGTGAACGTCATCTCCTCTGGCCAATGCAGGGTCAGTTCACACTTCTTCAGCTTCCCTCCAAAGGTTTTAAACTGAATTAGCTCCTGTAGTGATAGATGACAGGGGCAGAAACAGCGACGACTTTAGAATACAGGTTGATCACTGATTCGTTCTCATTGTACAAGGGATGAGAGCTACTGACCGCAATACTGTTGGATGATGTGGCCGCCTGGAAGACCCTGGTCAGGAGAGATTTAGGTTGTGGAAACAGGGCAAGAGCCTCAGAGAGGTCGGAAGCATCTTCTAAGGGAGGCTGGGATCCATTTTGTTTATCTGCTTTAGCTCCAGGCACATAGACCTCATCTGTCCAGGGGTCATCCTCAGTGTGACACAAGGGAAATAGCTGCGCTCCTTTCTCCCGGCCAGCTCTCTTCCTAGGCAGCTGATTGTTTGGACCAAGCACACCCAGTTCCTAGACAGAAAAAAAGAGAAGATGAGGAAAGAGCAACTAAGCAAGAAGAAAGGTAGAAATACATAGCGAGTCACTGGAACTTACTTTGAGCTTGACACAAGCAGCAGCAGCAGCAAACCGTTCGGCATCGATCCTCTTGGAGGCATAGCCCTCCATCTCAATCTTGTGGGGCCACAGCAAAGTGACAGTGGCTCTCTACAGAAAGACAGTAGCAACAAGTCAAAGACTGGGTAGACTGGTTGAAAGGTGAATCAATGTGACGGTGATCGATTATATAATTTTCATTATATTTTTAATGTTAACCTTGACACCCGCATGCTCTGTGCAGCTGTACTGGATGAGCTGGGACAGGTCGTTCACTCCAAGTGACCGGGCGACGGTGTTATTCAGGAGGCTCTTCGGGTCAGGGAACTCCTTCAGGAGAATTGAGCTGCCTGGGCAAGAATAATCACCAGACACACAATGAGGTCAATCACATCTGACTATCGTTCTTCACCGCGACCCATATTAGAAGAGAATACCTCCAAAATAAAAGCGCGTATACCACATTTTACATGATGGATGTCCTTGACGTTCCCGGACAACTTAGTCAACAGCTATTTTCACTCACCCCGTTTGGTCTGGGAAGATGACGAACCATGGTCCTGAAAGGGCCGAGGTTTTGTTTTAAACCACCGCACATCTTTGCAATTTGGTCCAATTTTGCTTCCTGTATCAACACATCTCCCAAGGTTGCACAGCGCTCTCAGTCGCACGAGTGAAACGCCGGGTAGCGCCATCTTTAAACTACAAATTATTTCTACTGCGCATTGCTCACTTCCTTAGTAAACACTGCTGGTTAACAAAAGTATAATCAGCGCCCCCTTTTGGCGCGGAGTATATAATCTTACACTTTCCTGCACATACCACATGGAAGGAAGAAGCTGTCTCAGACGAGAAAAAAACGGATGGAGTGTGAATTACATTTCAAATAGGAATCAAGTGTTGCATCACCTGGGATGTCTCGATATAATTACACACAGTATGATGTTCAGCCATTATCTGATTCTTTCTTTGCACAGTGGTCTCACCACCTGGAGAATGGGGGGAAAGATCCCAGGATGTCTGTGTTGCCTGGATTGCTGCCCATAAATAGCTCTGCAAGGTAAGCCAATAGCTCAGGGTGAAAAGAGATGGAACTGGCACTTGTCTTCCTCCTGGTAGTCACAACTGGTGAGTTCATATAAAAATAAACACACATTCTATTCCGTGTCTGAAATGATTAGGAGGCGATCTGATCTTCATTCATTATTTGATTTTTATTTTATTTTGAATTGTATTATTATTCATTATTTCAAAATCCCCATGTTCTGCTGACCTGTGAGAAAACCTCTACGTAACCTCTCATACTCAGCCCTTGGGTCTATCTTTCACTGTATTCCAGTGTCTGGGTGTGGCATACCCAGCTACCAACCCAGCACCAGCCGCGTGGTGAACGGGGAAGAAGCCCGTCCCTATAGCTGGCCATGGCAAGTAGGTCAAATCAAACACCATGCTATAGGTATGCATATAGCTGTTAAGTCTCAACAATGCAGAGCCCATAAAACCCATACAAAATGAGAGCAGATGGTAATGGTAGCATAGTGACCAGAACTGTCCTGCAACTAGAAGGTCACAGGTTTGACCCCCTTAACAGCCATGTCCTGTCCAAGTGTCTGCTCACTCATTGTATGTCGCTTCAGATAAGATCAGCAGCTAAATATTGAAAATTATTTACCAGTGCACTGAAAAATCCAGTTTCAAAAATATATGGATGTCGTTCAGAAATGATTGAGTTTCCAAAAAAGTGTATTTTATTTTTTGACAATGACTCTGAACCACTGTCACACAAATTCACTCATCTGATATTTAAACCAAGACCAACTGTATATTTGGTCCTAGAACTAAATTTGGTTTTCTTCTATTCATAGGTTTCTTTGGAGTCTTTCTTCCCTACTTGTGGAGGAACACTCATTGCCCCTAACTGGGTCTTGACTGCTGCACATTGCATCACGTGAGAAAACATTTATTTGTTATATTTATGCCTTTAAGTAACTGTTTGGAAACTGAAAACAAAAATGGCTAGAAATCGGGGAGAATGGACCATGGTGTGACACACGTCAGCCCCCTGAACTAATGTCAGTTAATAGATTCTGCAATCACTTAACTTTTCTAGATCAGAACTGAACCAAAAAATACAAATACTAAGGGATTGTGAATGCTGAATATTAGTCCAGGATGATGTGCTTTGTGTAAATGGTCCATTGTGAAACAGCAAAAGTATTACCTCATCTGCTAGAGTCCGTTATGACATGGTCACAGAGACCTTTTACTTACGTCAAAATATAGGAAGCACAATACCCTATTTACGCTGCCAGCATGTACAACTGAACATTTTATGTCCTTATGGTTCACTTTATTTTTTAAATCCAGGTTCCACACGTACAGGGTGATTCTTGCTGAGCATGACATGAACAAGGAAGAGGGACCTGAGCAATCCATTATGGTGGAAAAGATGTTCCTCCATCCTAAATGGAATGACAACTGCGTCTCTTGTGGGTAGGCTGTCATCCCTTCTAGACAAAATCACCCCACTGCTCTGGACCTGGGTGCATGGGTGGTGGATCAGAAAGGGAACAGGTTGGGGAACAAATAGTTCATGCGATAATGTAAATATGTCCTTGAACAAGGTGCTTACCCTGAGAAATATTGTAGACAAGCAGCTGAGTAAACAGAAGTTTTGTAAATGGAAATTATTATGAATTAACCTATAGGCAAAGAATGCTCTCCATAGAGTAAATATAAAAACTTCCAATAGAATGTGTCCATTAAAGAAAAAAATCTTAAAACATATTTCTTCTTGGCGTCTGATCCTGTTCTATCTAGGAATGACATTGCCCTGCTAAAGCTGGAGAAGAGTGCTGTTATCAATGACCAAGTCCAGCTGGCATGCCTTCCACAGCATGGTGCTGCTCTTGGCCACAACCAGCCCTGCTACGTCACAGGCTGGGGTCGTCTGTACTGTAAGACCCACTGCCAAGTCTCAAATAGGATGTAGTAGTGCACAATAAGTGTAAACATTGTATTAAATTACAGTTCAATCTCTTTCAATGCCCTAACATGAATGTGCGTACATTTACTGCAGGTCAAACCTCTTTTTCACTGTCATTCTCTAAGCTGGTGGGCCCCGGGCAACCAAACTACAGCAAGCCCTACTTCCTGTGGTGGAGCACAGTATCTGTGGTCGCAGTGATTGGTGGGGCAGCTCAGTGAAGACAACAATGGTCTGTGCAGGAGGAGAGAGCAAGTCAGCATGCCATGTGAGTAACAATCACATAAGTCTATCATAACATGTCAAACTAAGAATTAGACATTCTTGAAGAATCTTCAATAATTAGAATTACATGGGCATCATCTTGATGATCTACAAACCCAGTCTGTCTGCGTATTGTGTGCATAACACAAATTTATTGTGTTGTTTCTCTTATTGCTCGACACAATATCTACCGTCTTCTTCCAGGGTGACTCTGGAGGCCCTCTCAACTGTAAAGGTACAGATGGAAGATGGTATGTTCAAGGAGTGACCAGTTTTGTGCATGGACGTGGCTGTAATACCCCCCAGAAGCCCACAGTCTTTACCCGCGTAGCCTCTTTCATCCCCTGGATCACTGAGGTGAGGGAACCCCCAGGGAGGGTAGCTGGCACCCAATTCACACAGTAGATATGTATTTAATGTTTATGGCCTCACGAAAAGCAAAGCATGTGGTGTTTTTTATTTTTATTATCTCAGGTTAATTTTGTTTTATTTCTTTGCAGACAATGGCCCAAAACTGAAGAAGTTTCTGCTACGCTGTAATTATGCAATAAAAGGACTTCTCTCATCTGTTCTCATATTTCATCAACATGAGTAAGATACAAGAACATAAAAAATATAATGACAAACTAAAATAACATTTTAATCATTTTGAACAACCTATTAGAAAATTTACAACAGGACAAAGATAAACCCCAACAAACATTTAAATGATCAATATGGAAATAAAGTATAATGCCCCAGACAAGATTACCCCACTACTGTTTATTTACTGTAAATGAAACTAAATGTTTGTTTAGCCTTTATTTGCACGATTTGAAAAACAATGGACTAAAATGCAGTTGCGCAAAAATGCAATTACCTTGAACATCAGTAAGGCCTATCCTTCAAGGAATAATGTGTATATTGACATAATTAATACACTCAAAACAATTCTGGGTTGAGATGTGACTTCAAACTCTTTTACTAACTTGTTACAGAGATTATAGTAGTTGAACAGTAAGTGTGAACTTAGGTTTAGCCACAATGTCAAAACTCATCACATCATCAGATCCCACTATTGGCCATTCCACCAGCTTGCCTGTATTCAGCGGCCTTGGCTTTACCTCATACAGTATGCTCTGTAAATCATGAGTCAGAGGGCGTCCAGGTGAAGAAGTCTATTCCCCGCAGCTCCTCAGGTAAGTACTCCTGCTCCACAGGGGCGCTGAAGGCTGGGTTGTATTGGTAGCCTTTAGCGTAGCCCAGTTCTTTCATTAGCCTGGTGGAGGCGTTGCGAAGGTGCAGGGGGACAGGAGGCAGGGGGCCTTTGTGGTTCCTCAGACAGGCCTTCACATTACCGTAGGCCTTGTAGATCTCCACAGACTTGGGTGCCTGTGCTAGATACACTACACACTGAGCCAGGATCACCTGTTGAGCAAAGGATAAAAGGAAGGAGGGCACAGAGGTTGGACAGTGAACTATAACCTTTGTGTGGTCAACTAAAAATGCCGTCATGATATCTGTCAGAGGGCTCGGGGAAATTCATCACTGATTGGTCAGTGGCTTACCTCACATTCAGGCATGCCAATGAAGTGACAGGCCTGGAAGGCAGACACAGCCTGAGGAAGGGCAGAGGGATCTGCCATACCTGGCCAAGAGAAACAGGGCATCCAGTCAGACTGACTCAAAAAAACCCAAAAACATTTCTATACATAAAACTTGTAAATCTTTTTGATTCCCGTGGTCGCCTTTTCATCTCTGCTCTGACAGCTGTGACAGCTTCATAGGACACAGCTGCCCAGGGCCAGATGTAATTCATCATTTGCACTCAGATCAATAGCCTCAACAAATAATTGCAAAAAGTGATGAGATAAAACTAAAGAATATGTCATTTCACATACCCACATCCTCGCTGGCGAAGCAGACCAGTCTGCGAGCCACATACAGGGGATCCTCCCCACCCTCCAGCATGCGGCCCAGCCAGTAGAGAGAGGCGTTCTTATGGGAGCCTCTCATGGACTTATGCAACGCTGAAATACAGTTGTAGTGCTCCTCACCTTTGTGTAACACACACACACACAACACAAACAAACACACACAAACAAAATAAGAACAAAAATATAAAGGAATGAATCAATGACATTAACAAGACCATATAAAGCTCTAGTGACTGCTGGCTCCATTAGTCAAGCTGAGGGGATGTTTCAGCGCTGTGTGGAGCAGGGAACAGTACATCTGGACCTTCAGGGACAGCTGAGTGTTACACAATAGGACAGAGTAGAGGACTAGTAAAGTCTTAGATGGGATGAGAGGCAGTTATCTATGGAAGAGGCTGTGTATTTCCAAAGCATTGGGACTATTGTGTTTCTAGCACCCTCTCCTCTTCACATCCATACCCTACAACACAGAGATCTCATTTGTACAGCAGGGACACTGGCCAGCTCTCACCTGACAGCTTCACAAAGTAAACAGTAATAAACAATGAACATGGCTAAAAACATGCCCAGATTAAATGGATTTTCTTTTGTCATCTTAATGCATTTCATGTGAAATGCCTCGTGACAGCAGGATACTGTGATCAGCGCTGAGAGGTAATGTGAACGGGCTCTTGATATTTAAAAGTTATTTAAAGAGAAAATATTGATGGTGAGTGGTACGTTGGAGTTTGAGAGGATGTTTATGATGTGGATTTGTGTGTTTATGTACAGAAATAAATGTGTGGACTGCCTCTGCCACCCCCCTCTCTTTTAATATGAGTCAAACAAGCCTCTTGAAGCCCTGTTTGACCCAGGCCCACAGTTACATGGATCCGTTATTTGACTGGGCCTTACACGTGTGTTCCAATACTCAACAAGTGTCCTCTAATCTGAAGCACTCTCTCATCTGTCACTCCAAATTATAGCTGACCATTACTTCTAAGACCAAATCCTGATAATATTTATGATCTAATATTAGAAGTAAAAGAATGACTCAGTGATAATGTATATCTATATTTGGGCTTACCTGCTTTATCGTAGAGGATATGGGACCTCTGGAGCCCCTCCTTCACGTGCTCCTCCTGCACAAGTATCTCCTGAAGGGAACAGTTGGGCCGGGCCAAGGCCACCCGAGCCTGCACAGCCAGCTGGAGACCATTGAGTCCTGTCCTGGCGTCACCATCACAAAGGTGGGCTATGGTGTCCAGAGCTTTCTGTTCAATGGAAATCTTTGGCCTGGGGTGGGGCAAAAAGTAAAATTAGGAACAATGTTTTCCTATTGTAGTGCTTTCTCTTGTGAGGAAGCAACTAATATATTTTTTAACTAATTTAATAAATTGTCTAATAATAAGAACATTATATTCTTAATCTATTGTAAATACTGTTACTGTTGTTTTTGCACAATCCCGTAATCCCACTTTCATGTCACTGTACATCCTGTATGTGTATGTGACCAATAAAGTTCTTGAATGGTAGCCTTACCATATTATACCTGACAGAGACAGCATTAATTCTAGGGGTGTGCCAACTCAGATGACCAATTGGTACTGACGATCCAGCAGTGACACTAGAGATATACAGATGAAACCTCTTCAGATATCCTTGCCAACCCTCCTATGCCCGTGCTGACAAGCTCCATGGAGGCTTCCACTGTTTTTAGCTCCTTAGAAGTCCAGGTAAGGTGACAAAAACTAGACCCATGGAAGGATCTCTACAGTTACACACAGGCAGCAGCATCAGTGTCCATGGTATCTGCCCTAATACTAGCACTTCAGCACACCATGACTCTGATCACCTATGCCCTAAAATGGCTAACTATTTATCAAAACTTTTATCAAATTTTGCTTACTATCAGTGTACTGGGAAAAGATACTGGTGTACATTTTTTCCTCTTTCTCCTTAAAACCTTTACTGTTATCTTATTCACACATGACCATATTATACTTGTATTAGAAATCCACTTTGGCATTTTTTCTGATACTGTGTGGAAAATGTCTGTAAGGCTCACATTTCACTTTTCATCATTAAGTCTAATATGACCCTTTCCATTAAAATATACTGTCAAAATAACTGAAAGTAAAATACAAAGTTACGGTGTCACTTCATGAAACACCCCTTACTTTTGTATGTGGAGGCCTGATAACCTTAATGAGAGGGCAGCTAACTGAGTAAGTAACCTGTAAGCAAGAAATCAAACACCACCATTAGCTGAATCATAGCTGCATCAAAGCCAGACCAGATCTCAGTGCATCCCAGCCAATACAAATTACATCAAGCTCAATCATGTTCCTGAAGCTCACCAGCAGCCACCATGAATCTGTAAGTTATTAAAGTGGAACTTCCATCCGCTGCCAGCAGTTGACAGCTGCCTCACTTTGGCAGACTGTGTCTTACTACTCACATGCCAAACCTCCTCTGTGTCAACATATCTAGAGCCAGAGCCAGAGCGGGGAAGGCTCTGGTCCCAACAACTGCTAGTCCGGTCTTTGTCGAGTCTGAGCTGCCCATATATTACCTACCTGAACCCTTTAATGCAGCCAAAGAAGTAAGAGCAGACCTCCCACTCAACCAATCAGAGGCCAGTGATGCTGAGTTGTGGGGTCACTCACGGTCCCGTGGAATCTGATACAGTTTGCGATAACAAGGGGTGGGTAACACAGAGGAAGGAGCACTTACTCGTGTCCAAGCGATTGGTCTTGATCCTTGGGATTGATCGGATCTTGTCCCAGTATATTGATCCCCAGTGAGGCCACGGCCCGGCGCAGGATCGAGCTCATTGCCTCCACAGACAGCTTCTCCAGCACCAGCACCCTGCACCTGCTCAACAGGGCGGCATTCACCTGGAAGGAAGGGTTTTCTGTGGTTGCCCCAATCAAAGTTATCGTCCCACACTCCACGTGAGGAAGGAAGGTGTCCTACACACACACACACACACACAGACACAGATATAGTAAGAGAAAAGGAGAGCAAAAGGAACATGGGAGAAAAAGAGGTGAAAACACTGACCATCTCTAAAGTGAAGTATTAAGGATAAGTCTTTGTTATACTATTATCTATCTTATCTTGTCTTATCTATCATAATACTCTTTTAGTGTAGCTGTCTGACACGATCAAATCAGACAAACTGACTGACAATGCTCACATGCATCTGCTATGTCTGTTTATGCTTTAAATGTTAGGTCCTCCCTGCTAATTGCTATAGGGACTTACAGTTTGGTCACGCAGCACAGGACTGCTCAGTCCTAGAAGGGCTTTCCACAGCTAAGGGATTCCTGGGAGTTGTGTTATACAGGGCTCCTGCACATTGTCCATTTTTCTGGATCTTAATATCTTGACAGGATTTGAAAATTTTGGTTGGTATTCAATTGGACGTATACGGATGATGCCTGGGTGATATGTCTAACAACTAGACCATAAGGCTATATAGCTTTTTTTGGGGTTATTTAATAATACAAAGAGGACAGTCCAGGCTACATTTAGTCCACAGCAAAATGTTTTCAATCAACACAAAACAGGGAAGTTGAAGATTGTTGCACACTAAACACTAACCTTTCAATCCGAATCCAAAAAATACAATTAATACAATCTTGTGAATGGTAATGTTACAGTTGAAACGAGTCTGTTACTAGTCAGTTAGAGTGCTTAAATTTAACGTGTTTAAAATCATTCTATTTCAAAAATAATTTTTTTTCACCTTTATTGACTCAGACAATATTTCGTAAGCCAAGTTTTCCAAAGAGGCATGGGTGGGTATTGTTTCAGAGGAAATTGTGTTTATTTTGCGTGAGCACATTCTCATAATGCTGCAGTTAAGACCATGTAGACAGGCCAGCCTGAGAGCTATTCATAACTGCACAGAGTCTGCAGACAAAAACAGTATTTCCAGTACAGTAGATCCTACTGCAACTGTACAGATGAACAATCTTCAATGTGAATACAACCTATTAACTATTATATTATTTACTTTATTAATTAACCTATATACATACCTACTGATAAAAATGCAAACCTACAGTAGGTCTAACTAACTTATTTCATAGAGAAATTAAGGAGAGATTAATGCTATCAGTAGCTTCACATACTATGAAATACCAATTTTGTCATTTTACCCCAATAGTTATTTTAAACAATGACTGGATTTTGGAGCTGCAGCTCACATTACAGAATTTGAACCTAGCACATCTTATTAGCTGAATCAATATCCTATACCTGTTGGGATTTGTTGAAGCGGTGAATTTCATCAATGAACAGGATGGTCTTCCTCTTGCACAGTCGGAGCTCGTTCTGTGCCTGCTTGATAAACTCTCGAACATCACTGGTGGACGCGCTGGTAGCAGACAGAGAAACAAAACGAGCTGTCCCCTTCTTTTTACTGGTGCTGGCAATTATGTGAGCTAGAGTGGTCTAGAAGAGACACAAAATACATACCAACACACAAAAACATGAATTGAATTATTACTAAGAAGGTGGGTGAGAATGTTTCCTTTACATTCACAGCTGAAAAATTGTTCCCACTGCTACAAAAATGCAAAAACAATGAAAATGAAATCTGCCGTAAATGCTCAGCCCAGTTAAAAACCAATAACAATTACAGCATAAGTGTGAATATATCATAATAGAAATCCAAATAAGACACATCAGAAACTGCAACACTTGAGCACTGTAGAATACACCTCAAGAAACTAGTCCCCTTAGTCCGTTGCCTAGACCTGAAGACAGCCTCATAAATGTTTCCTCCACTCGAAATCCTGAAGACAAGCTCCAAAAATAACCCTACTTATGAAACCTGAGCACTGTCAAAAAAAATTGCAGAGGGAGTTAAAGAGGGAAAGTGTTAGTGAGTGGATAATCTCTAAAGTGGCATACATCCCCCAAGTGGTTATGGGGGGCCATCACAATCTACAATAGCAGCTTGACATACCTAAGAAGCCATGGACCTGCTGTATTCAGGCCTGACAAACAGTAGAGTTACAAGCATCAACCTGGCAGTCATAGACACCAATAACTCACTTATTCAACACAATGTAAAATTTTCACTGTTATCTAACTTTCTCTTTTCCTCAAATTGATTAAGGCCAATTGCAATGACTTCCTAAGCATAAGAGGAAAAGGATCAATAAAAAAACATGATTAAAGCGAAAGAACAACAGTAGAGTGCATGAAGTGTACATAATTAACTAAAATTCACAAAATTCACCATCATCAAACACAAGTCATGTAGTCGACTTGTGTATCCAGTATGGATACAGAGCTGCCTCACATACACTCACTGTCCATTTGTGCTTATATATTCAGGGCTGAGGAGAATCAGTGCAGGGTAATAATATTTTTCAAACCATGCAGGTAGGCAAAAACAGTGCAGTTAACACTATCAAGCTGCATTCAGTGATTAATTTACTTCCGTTTGACAATTGATGGTCCCAAATCCCTCAGAAATGGTAGAGTTTGGTTATTATTTTTCCAAAATCCAAGAGCAATTTAACATCTGCACGGCTTCTTTATAAATACGTTGGCGTGTTAAGGACATTTCAAAAGCAATACGCTTTTGCCTAAACGCACATTGCACAAATAGAGCAAAATCTGAAACGTTATCTCACCTTTCCGCACCCCGGGGGTCCCCAGAGGATCAACGACGGTATTTCTTGGGAGTCCAGAAGTGACCGGAGGAGTGTGTGCTCGCCTACAACTTTGTTTTGACCGAAATATTCCTCGAGCGTGTTTGGTCGCAGTTTCTCCGCCAAAGGCTTGTCAATAGTTAGCAGCGTCCGTGATGACACATCGTTCGTTGCCCTGATCGGCCCACTCCCTGTACCTGCTGCTTCTACTTCCACCTCGTTCTGCAAATTGCGTTTAATCCCCCTATTATTAGCAGCACCGACGCCTTGTTTATTGAAAAATGATGCATTTCGTTCACTTTGAACTGCAACCTTACTCTTGTTGGTCTGAAACAGGGAGAATACCACGGATGACGATGCGCCTGGCATGGGAACGGAGGTTTTGTTGACAGTGGGGCTGGGTGGAAGCGCTTCCCCAGAACTGCGTGATTTCTTCAGAGGGGGTCCGCTCTCGGCTGTTGTCGACGGACAGTTGTCGATATCTAGCAAACATCTGTCGAGATGTTTATTAATTGTGGATGGCTTGAAATCCTTGGAACAAACTGGACATTGGACCGATTCCGGAGGTGTATCTGCGATTTCGCTCGCCATGTTGCTCCCGCGAAACTTTTGACCTAACACCATGTGACCATAACACTATCAGTCTTGCCTGTTGTAACCAGCAGTCATGTCGATATTTGTTTTAATTTTAAGTCTACATGTGACTTTTTTATTTGGTGCTAAATAAGAAATTTATAAGAACTTTATTTTAATTTGTTTGTTGGATACGCAGTATACCTTTGACGTCTGGTTTGGGTTCAGATGCATTGTGGGTTGTGTAGTTTTTTGTTTGCACTGACTGCAACTGTAACGTCACAACATAATCCAAGCACACAGGCCTACTAATATACAATATTACTATTCAGAACTGGCTAGATTGTAGTATATAGGAATTACGTGATTCAATATATATTAATTAAATAATAAATTAAAATAGGAAAGAAAATCTAAAATGATTTTTCTGTTGCTGTTTTCTCACACTTCCACAGGTCACTTAGGCCATCTCTGCTTTAACTGCAACCTATGTTATGTGGATGTAAAAGGGGTGGTTTTTTCAAGTATGGATGTGGTTGTCACATCCATCATAGGGATGTTATGTACATTTCACACCATGCTTTACATTAATAGAGTACATTCTGTATTCAGATACAGAACCTTTGATATGCATTTACTCTATGAAAAAAGACATGAAACGAGACAAAGTTGCATAGCAACCTGACCTGTATTATATAGTTGACCAATGAGTGTATATAGCCTGTTAATTCAGCCTGGACACCACCAGAGGGTGCTCAAGATAGTCTCAAAAGTCCCAAGGTCCCAATTGAAATAGTGTGCAGATGAAAATACAGTTGCATGTATGATCATTTGAGACAAATATTTTAGCAATGATTCGGTAAGGCATTACCTAGATGGTGAAAAACCCCCTGTCTACTAGCGGAGGTGCATAAATATGATACCATATACTGCTATGCAACATGCTGCACAAGCGCTAAAGGGTAAGGGCACTGGAGAGTATTGCATACTGTATGTTCATTATAGCACTTGTGTATGTACCAAAGACGTAATGACCAAACGGCACCAAAAATAGAATATGACATGTAGTCTAGGATTCAAATATTCAGATGGAGCAGTCACAACCCAAGTGGTCCATTACAATCTGCAGCTGAGACACTGTGTAAAGAAGTAATCAACGACCAGCTTTTTCAACCAAAGCAGCCAACACATTCATTAGAGTAGTGAGGGTACAGCTCCCATCCTGAGGTGAGCTCATTATTGTACTTGGCAGAGCCAGTGCTGAGGCCAGAAGAGACCGGGGTCATGCCGCACATAGCCGTGATTGTTTTCATTTTTCTGCTGCTATGCTGCTCACCCAGAGTGCCACTGTTGGCCAGATGATGCAGTGTTGGCCATGCTAGTGGCTGTATGTCTTTCATTCCCAAAGTGTCACTGTTGAAGAATATAGTAAGTATAGTAATATATAAACATTTAGTCATTTTTGGAATTACACTGGAAATTCAGAGCACATACAAATGAAAGTGAATACAAATTTGGCTCCACTGAATTGTAAAGGCCAATACCCAATCAAAACAGTTGGGACCAAGGACCCATGTGACGGTCTAGGTGACATTTGCAACAGTAATCCAATAGCACATGCTATTTACACCCGCGATCCAAGTGTCTGTGCTGACAGGGATGCTAGACCCCTTTTCATCACATCCTGTCACTTAAATCTCTTTCTTTTCAACTTCAGTGAAGTTTTATATGGTATTTGGTTGACTATATAGTATTTATCCACAGAGAGAGCTTCTTTCCAAAGAAGAAAGGGGGAAAGGGGATTAGAGAGAGAGTATGGAGTAGCTCTCCCGGATACCCTTTGCTGGCAGCTGTCACTCTTTTGTCATGGGGACAAACTGCCCGTCCTTTGGCACCAAGTGCTGATAGGTAGGGGTTTAACTGAATTAACGGTGAGGTCGTGTAGTAATGTTTAGGCGGTCCTTCCCCCAAGAACAACCTCTTCATACTCTGTCATCCCTCTTAACCCTCCACCTGAGAGTCTTCTCCCTAAGATTCAAGAAACCCGTTGGAGTTATAAACCAGTAGGACATAAAGAGGGTAGAATGGTGAAGAGTGAAATGAAAGCAACGGAGAACTTTTTCAAAGGCAGGAACATTTGGCTAGTGAACAGCATGTGTCTGGTCGCCTCCTACCTCTGGCACATGCTGTGGGATCTACTCTGCTACCGGAGGAGGCACAGAACATTCATTCCACCTAACGTTCAGGTAGAGAAGGATTTTGACTTCCTGAATAATACTCAATGGTATAGGTTCTCACTCACGGCCATGTGTTAACACTGACATGGTCATGGAACACTAACACATTGCTATTTCCTTGTTTTGTGTCAGTTCATATGTTGTTTAACATGTGGAAAGGGTATTTTGATTGTTTAGTAGAGAATACATTACATAGAAAACATCATTCATCAGTACTCTGTGGTAGTACACACATGCCAACACCCTGCCTAAGACAGTAGTCCATGTGCTGTTTTAATGGTTTGACAAGAATGCTTTGGGGAGTCACTAACGCATTAGATCCTGACAAAAAGTCTCGACTATATACAGAGGGGCTGACTGCATCTAATGAAGCGCCACCATTTGATAATCTCCCTCCTCTTCTAATCTCCCCTCTTCTCTAGGAATGTCCCATGAGGCAGGAGAAGCAGTGATTTCAAAGTGTGTTTAACAGTGCAGAAGACACATTTCCATAGGGCTGTATAACCTATGTTCTCTTTCTCCTTCCTTTGCTCCTCCTCGCCCCTGTCTTCATCTCTTAGTGTACTCTGAAAGGCATCTAGAATTGTAAAATCAGTGTGTTACAGTTTAAGAGCGGGTGCCTGATATGTTATGTTTGATAGTGGAGACCGCAGGGCAGAGATTTACAGTTGGTTGGCATGTTAGGCAGACACAGATATGTTAAAGGAGCCACTGAGCAGAGGCCAGTGAAAGAGAGGCTCTGATATTTCATGTAGAACACGACTCTCCCCTTGTTTTTATATATCCACACCATGCTATTAGTTTGTCTGTAATGGGACACCTGCATTTTGTCTGAGACAGTAGTGGATTTGTTTACACCGCTCCTAGTTGTAATAAACACAAGGGCACAATAATAATCATTTGTATGTACTGACTATTGTTAGTAGTCTTGGTTACCTTGGAGGAGGCTGTGATAGTCTGCACCAGTATGCATCAGCAGGGGAGCAGGGACATTGTGCTGTTGTGCAAATGTGCTTTATTATAGCATCAAAGTTCATGATTCAGTTCAGACAAAGGAGAGCATGCTCTTGTGTCATTTCTTATGATAGGGACAGTCATGGCAACTGCTGGGAATGGGTTTCCTCTTTCACAGTGTTATAATCACTATAACCTCAGCCAGCTAACAGGCACCACGGATGCCTCCTTCCTTAGGGAATGTCATTTTATTCAGTGCTGGTATGTTGTATACTTTATTGTATTTATTTGACAGGGGCGATGCACATCAAACAATATTTCTGCAGTCTGGATGAGGGCCAGGTCTCATTTTTACTGAATTGAATTCTACTGAATTCTATGCTAAAAGAAGATAGTAGACACCTAAACTTGCATTAGGTGAGTTCAGGTTGAAACACTCATTCATGTCAGGGAGATTTTGCCACCAGCATAACCAAGTTGAGTTCCTTAACTGTGATGTGTTCCACTCAATGGCACCATCACACCATGGCAGTATTATCCCTGGGAGTGTTTGGTTCCCCAGCTAAATGTCAAATTTAACTCGATTACTTAACTCAACACAGTCGTTTGCACTTTCAGCAGTAATGTGATTCTCGGTGAAAGGAAAGGCATACTGTATGAGTAATTATGATGCATCTGTGTTTTCCTGTGGCTAGTGGGAGTAAGACTTCCTGCCTCTGAATTACAGCGTATAAAACATGAGGTAGTGGTAGACTGACCGGCACACTGTGCTGAGCAGAGCATTAACGTTTGGGTGGGATTGGCCGTTCAGTTGAACCAGAGGGGCAGGGAGATTGCAATACACCATCGGATTGCAGTATGTCTGATGTAATCGTGTCTGTACTGATTTCTGTTCCGGTTATGTTTGTTTCTGTCAAGCCATTAGATTTGACTCACAGAGAAAAAGCTGTTTCAAATTGTAAACTTCATATTTTAAATTCATTCTGCATCAGTCTAAATATACACACTACTTATGCCTGCTTATCTAAGTATAAATACACACATGCTATATGAAGTTATCGTTAATGCATTTAGGGTTCACCTCAAAGACAAGCTCAAGCTCCATTCCTCTCGTGGCATTTAGGAGATCCACACTTTTAATATACTGTATATGACTACGCTCTTCCTTTGTAACTTGAAACATCATGTCATTAACCATTATTACCCTGACAGGCATCCTCGATGTACAATCCTCTTACATTTCCACACTGTTAACAACAGTCCAATAACTGTCAGTATGATGACATAGCAGTGTAATTACACAGTATTTTCTATAGGTATTTTGGTGCGATGATAAATATTATATAATGTTTTGCTGCCCATTTACAGGGAAGATGTGTGTAAAATGTGAAATCTGACTGTTCAGCTCTGTAGACGCAAATTGATTTTGGTGGGGTCTCCCTTACCTGGATGTAGAGCGCCTCCTGCTGTTCAAAATGTGACAAAAGGACTGGTTTAACATAGTTTGAGCCAGTTCCATTCCACAATGCAATGCACACCCAGCATCACTGCTTGATTCTGTAAAATCTCTCAACATTTGGATACATTGCTTTGTGTGACAGGTAATGGTGCTGAACTATACCAGGTCCACCTTTGGAAGAATGGAGACAAAATAAAAACAGAAAAAAATAGTAATTTATACTTGATAAGGTATAACGTAAAAGTCATTGTGTGTGTGTGTGTGTGTGTCTGATCTCATCTAATGTAGTATTATCATATTTTCATTTTTTGCTATTCAAAACCAGAAAGTTGAAGTGCTGCAGCTAACTGTGTTTACATGCCAAGAAAAAAAGGTGAAAGAACAGAACAGATGCCTAAGACATTAGCAGGAGCTGTTTCATGGCTGCTACGCACGTTTATGCCCCCTAGTAAAGCCGGAGCTGGCAGGCTGAAGGGTCTGAGAGGGGAGATTGGAGAGGTGACAGGACGCCCTGGCCACAGCACACAACCCCGATGCTTCCCAGGACATTGTGTTCTCAGTAGAGGAGGCAGTGCTCCATTTCTGATTGTCCGATTGCCAAACAGATGCCCTTATACCACACAGGGCACACCACTACCCCCTACAACCCCCAAGTGTTGACAGCTGATTTCGCTCAGAAAAAGATGTCTAAATATATTTTTTATGGTTTAGCATTTAATTGCACTGCATTTTTGCCTGTAGTGATTAGGTGTCCTGTTAAGCAATAATGGATTATTTTTTCACAAAGAAAAAATGTTAAATAGTAAAACTTCAAACTTTTTAGCTTAAGTTTGCAAAGCTGTATTTTGGTGCTAAGTCTTCTGTATATTATATTTTCCTTTACCTACTGTGGTGTCCAAAAGTTTTTGTTCATTTTCATCATTTATCAAAAACTAATAATTTATTTTTACTCAGTTGATTCTTCTTATTCAATAATACATGAGTTAGAACTGATACAAATCCAAATGTTTACATATTTGAGAAATGCTCGTATGAAATTGAAATATATCTGAATATCTTGTTTGCACACCATTTGGTAGGTTTTCTCAAATTCTCAAATTTCTCATATATTTCATTCAAATATTAACACATGTAATACACAATGTGAATTGTTTTGATCTTTGGTCTTTTAACAACTAATACCTGATATTGACTAAATTAATATAGTCATCTATGGGTTATTGTCGCTACTGCTAGTGCTTTAACTTTGAAATATATTTGATTATTTATCAAAAAAAGTTATCTTGTTTAAGAAATATAATTTCTTAAAAATTTGTATTAGTTTTTGATAAATGACAAGAGTTCTTAGACTTTTGGACCCCACTGTATTTACTTTATTTAAAATGTTCCATTCAAGAGACCTCTTTGCACTCTGTTAAGTAACATAACCCTCCCCACCCCCCACACACTTCTCAGTTATTTGATTATATTACATAGGTTGTCTGAGCTTTCGTTTCGTACAGTTGACAGTGTTTCTCTTGGTCTAAACACCCTGATTATTTTGCTGTCACATTATCTAAACAACATTTCAATCATGCACCAGTAGACAGAGCAGCGATTCCTCAGCTGCCACCTAGTGCACTGAAGCTGTATGCACATGACACATAGTTCTGCTTGGCAGAGAAGGTGAGAGAGGACTTTGAGGTCATGATGCTGTTAGTTTTACTGGCATTAGTTTCACTATAAAGTGTCATAAGTGTAATACGCCCCACCACTAAGGTCTGTTTATATACTCTGCAGAGTATAATGACCTTAAAGTACCCCTGCCCAGCACAATGCTGGATCTAATGTAATAGTGCCATAATAGTCAGATGTTTATGATGGATAATTTTGATTGTCCTTTAATTTTGGAGTGTTTGGGTCACATACAGTATATCTACCACAATAAACTGTAGTTTTAACAATATTGCATTGCAGAAATCTAATGTTGGACATTGTTTTCTTTTTATGGTTATGGTTTTCAACATGTGTATTGAATACTCCTTCCTGCCTGGATGGAAAAATTTGATTATATTTCTTCCATGAACAGCATGAGTAAGGTTACTCAGAGTGACACAAGCGAATGAGTCGACTGGAATGACCTACGTCAAAATTGCCACTCTGTCATCTCTTGGCAGCCAAGGACAGGTGTGAGGGTCACCCCCCCCCCCC